>JBAJNP010006126.1:0-26577 GCA_036877545.1 Yasuhikotakia modesta | reverse complement strand
CACACACGCAGACACGCACACACTCAAGATGGGCTGTTTAATGCAGCAGATTTTGATTCAATTGCAAAGTGGGTTGATTTTTAAAACAGGCTCTGATATATTCTGATGTGGAATGAAACCTCACGAGTTGCCAATCTTGAGTCACAAAAGACGTTCTAAATGAGATTCAAATTCACAGTGGGATGCTTTGAGAAATGAAAACAAAGCATTAAATGCCAGCTTCATGTTTGTTTTGACTTCAAGTAGTGATTGAATTTTGATTACAGTGCATAAACTATTTATTTAGTGGATTATCTAATTGTAGGACTGATCAATGGAGAGTGGTTAAGGAACAGGACAGAATATTGAATATTTTACTAAAAACAAACACTCGGATGATAATAGATTTTGAAGGTAAAGCTGGTCTTTTTTATACCAATACTTCTATCCACAACAGCTAAACATATTGCAGAAGATATTTAAGAAAAAGTTTCTTAAATAAACTATCAACATTTATTTACAGGAAACAGAGACCTAAACAAGCCACTAAGCTTTCATTGAAATTCATTGATATTCAATTTGTAGACGTTCTACAATAACGCAAGGAAACAATTAATGTAGTGTTGCAACTGTATTCAGACTTACAGTTCACAACCCTTTGAAAACATTTCTGAGGCTGTACATTTAACCTTTTCACTTTTCACGTTTATTCCTTCAGTGTAAAACCAGTTGGTTTAATTCCTATTTAACTCAGCAGAGGGCAGCAAAACCTAATCAAAGCACCGCTAATCCAGAGTCAACCCATTTGAACTTTGTCACAGTACAATGTGAAGTAAATGTGAATCCTCAGTGTGGGAACAGACCTGTGCTGGAGACTCCGACTACATTACTGGGTTCACTAATAAGTTCCTCCATAACCGCCATGACTCTGAACTCATACCAAGCCTCCTGTGAAGAAATGCATAGAAATAAAGCCAGACTCTTTAAATATGCTAGTAGGACTTTAAGTCCCTTAAGTCCCCAAAGATAAATTTGCAGAAAACATATGTATTTGACAGCTGCTAAGGACAATAATATAATTGGAATAAATTTGCATTCATATCCAAGATCCAAACACTCAACAAAAACATTAGTTTTTAGTCAAAATCTACATAACCTTTCATTACAGCGGGAACTCCAGAGGGAGATTTTCCAGTCACGCCTCAACAAATGCAATGAAAAATAACTGGCAAAATGAGTTATATTTTACAATATAAACATCCCTGAAACAAGGTTAATTTACTTGAAAACCAATTCAAATAAAATTATACAAACTGTGGATAACGTTAAGACTTGTTTTTAGATAAATATCTTGAACTTAGTTTTTGCTGCCCCATGGGCAAATTATTTCTTCTTGTTTAAGCATAAACCTCATTAAAGTTTGTTTAAAAAAATCAATTTGTTAATGGGAAAAGAAAACTAAATTTAGTTCAAGATAAATTCTTCTGAAACAAGTCTTAGTGTTCTACTAATTTTCTACTATTTTATATCTTATTAAGGTTATTTACATTTTTTACTAGAAAACAAGACAATGCAAATTAGGAAATGCAAATCATTTTTGCAATCTAATGTTAAATTATAAATAAAAGATGAATAATATTTAGGGCAAATTGTATTGCTTACAGTTTCTCATGTTCTCAATGGACTGTTTCCACCTGCAGGAAACTGAATGTTACATAATCCGTTCACACCACAGATGTACCTGAAGCAGGTCTCTGGCCAAAAGCTCGGTCTCTCCAGCAGGGATTGCATCATCAAGTACATCCCACCTCTCCCCGAGACGGAACTCCATGATGTAATGATCGATTGGCGACGTGTGATTGGCTGGAGGGATCCATGTGAGTAGGACTCCCTGCTGTGTCCGGTTGGCTGTGAGGCACCGTGGTGGGGTAAGCAGCACCAGTGGTTCTGGGGTACTTATAGGAAATACTAAAGAAAATAAAGCAGAGGGACACAATATATAGTCATTCGGTCCTTTAAAGGTGTCGGTACTGAGGCGCTGTTCACACTGACAGAGTTTGTATTACTGAAGGTTGTCAAGTTGGTCACTACTAGATGACCTAATGCTATTGGTGGGCTGCACAACTGCCCATAGCTTTTACTAGACAAATGATCACAATCAAGACGCATTGCTGCATAATGCATTATACTTTGACTAAGATGAATAATCAATGCATAAATTAGCCTTGTTTAAAACACCACAACACAGTAAACAGTTCATGATAAATGTTAGTGTGAATGCCCTCTTAGATGAACTCATCGTATTATGGATCCAACTGGTTGCCAACCTAGTGTGTTCACAGTGACGACCTCGCTGAAGGGACCAGTCCCCAGCTTGTTCTGGGCCAGGACACTGAACTGGTAGGCCGTCTCGGGTTCCAGGCCTTGCGCCAGGAGCCAGTGCTGCCCGCTGGGCACAGGCATGGACAGCCAGTCATGCGGTCCTAACTGTTCCCTCTTCACCCTGCAGGATTTACATGCAGAGAAGGACAGATCTCAGAACAGGGCAAACAAACGCATGTGGTGGGATAATGATTACCGCGTCGCTACCAATACTGATGTGAGCGCTGCCCGCAGCTAGCTGAAGCAAAGACAGCTTGTTTAGCTCAGTGTGAATGCTTGGTGATATCCAATAATATACAACTGTCTGAGGAAATGGTGTGGAATGCATCTGTGTTTTCAATCCTTTCCAAAACATCTTTTCATATATAGCGTGCCTTGCACGCCCACAGCCCTTTCCCACTCTCTCTCTCTTTCTCTGTGTAAAACTACTCCTCTGTCAGGAGTGACCTATGGTTTAAAATACATCCTATTTGTGCTTCTAAAATCTAAAAAAAAAGAGGCAGAATATAGAAAATGGCATTAAAATAATGCACAGCACAGAGTTACAGCCGACTACATGTAAGAACAGGTGTAAATTCAGGTGACATTGCAGATTTTGTGTACAGAGCGTTTATATTAGGTATAAATTAATCACAATGTGAGGTAGATGGGAATCAAACCCTTGACCTTAGCGTTTCTAACTTCATATCTTCAGGGAACACTGATATAAACAGTCGCTTAAAAGACACTGATTTGATGTGGTCTACTATTATTTTAATCTACTACTATCTGTTTCTAATTTAAAGTCATTAAAGTCAGGTCGGGTCTCAAGCTCTGTTATGGGCAGTAAGCCAAGCCACACTCACTTCTGCTGTTACATTAACATGAGAACTTCCTATTACTAAATTACTGTGAGTCATAATGTTTCATTGCAAGTATAATTGACCACTTCCTTCATGCCCTCACAAGACGACAGCTCACACCCTCCTGAGATCCGTGTTACTCACAGTACCACAGCAGTTGCCCGGCACCTGTCTTACAATGCACAGGAAGTAACAGGAACACGACAAGTATCTACGTCAATGAGGCTGTCGGGAGCTCTCAGGGGTCACCTTTAAAGGCCATTCAGACACAACCTTTAGAGCATGAGTCACACCACCCAACGCTTTAAATGACACCTTTAGTCAGCTCCTGGCAAATGCTTTCGGACACTGGGGCACCTGTGGTGGACACATCAGACCAGCGGATAATGAAGATCTGTCAACCTGCAGAAGTCTGGAAGAGATGGAATGCTAAGGAAGTCGTGGCCCTAAGGTGAGAGGATTAGCATGCTTATCTTTTGTCCTCTAGAGGGCGTTGAGCCTTCTATAGAACCGGAAGGCATGATGTCATGAGTGATACTTGTGGCCATTACGTGTGTGTATTGTGTGTGGGTTGCTGCATTAGTAAAGGCCTCAGGATACAGCCGTGTGGGGCGCAGCCTGCATACACAGTCTTCTACAATACAGCATCCACAATAGACAAAAAAATGGCATATATCTAATTTGACATTTGCATGCTGGATATTATAAGCATAAAGATGAAGAGAGGTGAAAATGCTAACTTTTAATGTATCGAGTGACCCAGAAGTTAGAGGGTGTCTACTGCAACCACTCAATCTTTAAAGCTACTTCCAAGGAGAAGGTGCCCAAGGGTGCTCGTATATAAAAGTGCAGAAAAAAATCCTTAAGGCTTTCACAAACGAAGAAAACAGTCACAAGCAGTACAGAATAATGATATAACTGCCTAACCTCTGCTTTCCACTCCCATTCTGTATAATCCCTATACTGTCCTTTTACTTTTCTCCATATGACAGCTTTGTGTGCCTCTAAACCCTCAAACTATATTGCACGGCTATATATAGACCGAAAATGCCTCAAATGTGTCTCCCAGGAGCTTTCACAAGCTAACCCTATTCAAGCTACATTCCAAGACCACTACCATCTGCTACCTGCTGTGACATTGCAGATAAGTTCCAAGGCACTCGCTTGAAAACGTATGTTTAACAAGTTTTGTTAGCAATGATACTAGCTTTGTAGGAGCTTCATTATGATGTTCTTGCTCGTACCAACGAAGAAACAAACAAAGGAACAAACAAACAAAGGTTATTGCACAGCATATGTCATTCTATAGATGCAGGAGCACAGAAAGCTATAGAATGTTGATATTCCAGGTGAATATCGCAGGAAGCGGCACTAGAGAGGCGGCAGGGTCACAGAGAAGCACAAGCGCTGGCATGAGCAGCAGAGATGAGAGACAGAGGCGGTGGAGAAAGTGGACAGTCGCTCCATGTGCTGCTATTTCAGCCAGAAGCAACATTTTGCTGTTGTGGATCCAATCATTCACAAAGCACTTGTGGTGGCTCGACCTTTTCAAACTCGGATGCTGTATTCCCAAAACAAGAAATGAAATAAAATCTAATGTAAACTTTTATGATATTTACATAATGGAAACTGTGGCGGTTCAAATATGAAAAATTGTGTTTATCACTGAGTAAGACACAAGACAGAGTCTTCACAATAATGAACAGTTCTCATGCATCTCTTGTATCATGCGTGTTAGCATCTAGACTGAAGAGGGGCCCTGCGACTGGATGGAATATCACATAAATCGCATGCTCCTCCCTACATAGTAGACATCATTTAACTTTTGAAGCTTCATATAATCATATAATGACAAGACAATGACATTGTTCTAATAGGACTTTTACCAACGAATAGGACTTTTAGCCAATAATCAGCATTAATTAGTACTTTATGTTTATTAGCTTAAGTTTAGCTAGCTGCTGTAATATCCCTTATAAAACTACAAATCATTACAAAATGTGTTTTAAATGATTACAAAAAAAATTACACATTAAAAAAAATTCACATTTTTTTTAGAAAACAAATTGTGATCATTTACAGGACGTTAGATACAGTATACAGGTTTCATTTGATGCTCTACAGTATTTCTTAATATCATTTCCGTCACTGAGTATAAATTTAGAATTGCTAAATACATTTTTGAACATAAATGTGGAATAATAATGGACTACAAGTTACATACAATATAATAATGGAACGCAAGGCACAAGAACTCAGTGTTCTGTCTAAATCACAATATGTTAGTGTTTATTTTGTGCGCTGTGGTTAAAACGCAGTCTAATTACAACCGACACCGAAATTGTCTTCTCATCTTAATAAGGTACTTTGTATGCAGCACGGCTCATAATGATTCCACTGAGAGAATTTTCCACCTGATCGTTCCATTTCAGTTTAACTGTTATGAGCCGGCTCAACACGGCCAGCCTGCAAGCTAACTGCTCGGAGAAAATCGAAAAACTCTGAATTTGGTCTTGTCAGTGAATCATTATCTTTGCTCAAAGTTTCCAGAAATTGCGAACAAGATGAATCGTTCCTAGCAGATTCAACTAAACCATTTCAGAACGTTTGCATTATAAAGTATCTGGTAAATGATATTCCATCCATAACTTTCTGTTTAAAGATTAACCTGCACTGATATTAATATTAATATAGGTGACTCTGATTCAGGTTACAGACTGGTTGGGCTCTGACAGAAATCTCATCACTACACATTTTTGCACCCCACCTACCCCACACCCGACCCAACTTACCCCACACCCCTGCCCCCAGATGAAGCAGCCCTGTAGCAGCCACAGAGCTCAGGTCAACAGTTAGGAATAGAAGCAGAAAGCAAAGCATGCTGGGATGACTCACACATGGCCGTACCAGACTGAGAATGTCTGCTCAAAGCCGCCGTCGTAACCGGGATCCCACGAGACGTTGGCCGAGGTCGTCGAGACCGAAACGCGGACGTTGGCGGGGGCGTGTGGGCTTGTGCCTGTGGAGGGAAGACAGCTTGTATCAGAGCACACTTGTTTGTAACGTAAACGCAGACTAAACCCACACAACAGATTCTTAACAGGCTGCCTCCTTTACTTCCTGTCAGGCATAAGGAGTTGATTGCAAACAGAATACCCTCAGTCAGAGTGAAGAATTCATTTATCTTAACACACACATACACAAAAACACACAGATATGCAAAAACAAATACAGATAGAGAAACTCACAAACACACACCCAGAAACATTTCTCAGTGAGTTGACACATAGCAAATAATTTTCCTCAGGGACTTGACCTACCAGAGACAAACCGCTGCAGAAACATTAACAAAAATAAACCTGCAGTTCGCACCAGTAACAGCTGTTGGCTGCTAATCAGAGACAAAGTTTCATTTACTTTCAGTTTCACTGTGGTCACACAGATATGAACAGTCGCCAACAGCACAACGAATTTGCCAGAAGAGTGGGCAGCAATACAGGGACTGAGCTGGAAGTGTCTGCTGTCCAAATCAACAAGAACAGTTTGTCTACTGGATCAGATTAGACTGAAAATCCAAGTGGGAATGTACTTTCAAAGCAAAACAGACACTCCAGGAGTCCCTAAATAGAAAAAAACTGCCTCATAGTTCAATTAATGAATTAGCATATTAGCTTTGGTTGGTTAGCTCCACAGTTAAAGATGGTGCGGCAAGGTCGGTTTGTTGGTGTTGATTCCTCGTACCGATTACTAGGAGGTGCGTGCTGGCAGTGATGCTCGTGGCGACGTTGGAGGCAACACACTCCCACTCCCCGTGGTCCTCCTTGCTGAGAGATTTGATCTGTAAGCTGCCTCTGGGTAGGACGTTGTGCTTGCTTCTGCTGGGCTTCCCTACCTTCACCAATAAGAGAAGACTTCAGCTAGATCAACATCACAAACATCTCACTCAATGCAGGATCCAACAGGATCCAACGTACACCTTTATATCACCCCATCATGCCTTCATATACAATTACAACAAATGTTAATACAGGTACGCAATGTGGGTTTCCAAAACGTTTTGGGAATGTTAGTTTATGGTTTACATAATGTTTTGCACATATTAAATGCACTCACTAGAGGAATAAAAACACGATTGTTCTGTTTTCTTAAAATAAATTGTTCTCTATCTGCCATTTTAGCTAAAAAACAAACTAAAAAGGACCCTTAGGAACTGTTGTGTATAGGTTATTTGTCATATTTGCTGAGTAAAATTATGTGTTTAAAAAACAGACAGAAATTGCTTACCTTTCTCCATGTAATGTTGGGGAATGGGTCTCCTTCTGCCTCACAGGGGATGACCAGCTCTCGTCCAGCCTCCTGCCTGTACTCCCCTCCAGGAACCACTAGAAATTTAGGTGGGTCCTATCCACAACCAAACACCACGTCATGGATACACACAATATGTGCATTGAAGACCCTTGTTGTGTTTGCTACACTGTTGACATCCTCAGATAATATATAAATACAGGCTGCTTGTTGTTTGATATATTTCACACACACACAATAGTGTGTACCTTTAGCACCAGAGGGGCGGGAGGGGACGGTCCCATTGTACCGAGGCTATTGTAAGGCACACAGGTGTAGGTGCCGAGAGAGTCCTCTGTCACCTCTGACACTCGAATGCTCCCATCTTCCATTTGGCTCCAGCCAGGGTACTGCAACACAGTCATTTAATTACGTTCCAAGTACAGGAATGCTCCTGAGGCTCAACTGGTACAATGCTTGCAGCACTATGGGTTCGATCCCAGGATATGAATGAGCTACTGAAGCATGTAACCCAAATTAACTTAACCCAACTTAACCCAAGTTGGTTTGTATGAAATGTGTTTAACATGCATAAATGTACATTCTGTAAGAAACAACACAATGTCACACATTTAACACAAATCACACACTTTCACTAGAAGTAAAAAAATCACTGCATTCATAAAAATGAGTTCATTGACGTTTCCGCTACAAGCAGAATGGACTGAATGGAAAGGATTTGTGCTTAGAGCACTTGGGAAGTAACATGAGAAACCTCTGTCCCTATCCTTAAGAGGAAATTGGATTAAGGAACAGGGTTCAAAAGTTAGAGTGGCATTCTGTTATATAAGCTATATGCAAAGTGAACCGATTAAAAACCAACGTAAAGCATAAGGATTCTGGTTTATGCAGCTATTTACCAAAGAAATATATAAAAGGATATAAAATATTGATTTAAGGGTTATTATTATTATTCTTACTCCTGAGGTTTAGTGGGTTTAAGACAGTGCATTATAACACAGAAAGCAATCAGTCTAGTAAATAAACAAACGCTATAACAATATTACGCTTTTACTTTATTGTATAGGCTGAATAAACCGTAATTTACTTTGGAAAAAATGCCTGCTAAAGTCATAAATGTAAAGTAAGCAGACTGAGAAAGCAACACTGACTGACTGACTTAAGTCAATCAGTTAAAATGCAGTTTAACTGCCATTATACAAATTATTTGACCATTCAATGCCGTAACTGACCAATCACAATCAAGTTTTTCAGAGAGCCGTGTAATAAGGTTATTCCTCATTTGGCTTTCATTCAAGATGAGCCAGTGATCTATTTATCTGTACAGGATCAATGCAAATAATATAACCCACGTCACTCAGCTGGGAATGAATGCCATTCAGTTATTGCTAAAGAATTTTAGAAGACGTACAGACTGAGGTCCAGCTGGACTCACCTTCTCTATCCGCAGAGGCAAGCCATCTTTTCTCCACTTCACTGAAGTGACGGGCGGGTTGGCATCCACCGGGCAGCGGATGTACCCCGGCAGTCCGATGGCCACGTAAATAACAGGTGGCATGTTTACCACACGGGCAGGGTCTGCAGGGCAAAAGCAGAGAGCGAGACGTCATGAGCTGCTCTAGGTAGTTGAAATGGACACTAAATACAGTTTGTGACAGATGAGAGATGCTCATACTGAGCCGTGTAGACCTGTGGAGATCTCTGTGAGCTATCAACCGAGCGATACACTCATGAAATCATTCAGGTTGATAAAAATGATTCTGCATTGGAATCAACAGGAAAAAAATGTTAATTCATTAGATGTTAAAAAATTGAATATGATGACATATACTAATATAATTAAAATGCAAAACTGCATGTAAAATTATTCACATAAGGAATTCACATAAAATCAGTGTAGCAGGTGCTTGCCCTTATAAAACTGTACTATACAAATATGTAGTTTCCTACATAACTATGGTTGTCATAGTGTTGCCATGCAGTTCTGAAGTTCTAAGAATAGTAGTTTAAAAATGTTGCATTGTGGTTGCCAGGATGCTTTAATAACTAACTCTAATAACTAACTCTAAAAACTTCAAATTTTCCCTCATAACATTATGTAATGCAAACTAAAATTACAGGTATCAATATTTCTGTAAAAGAGATACACTTTGTGAATCATAAATCACTGTCTCTCATTATAGGAGACACCAGCCAGCCGTAGCATGGCTAGGAAGCAGTTAGCGAAGGGTGAGCGGCGCTCCGTAACGAACACTTTGAAGAAATCCACAGCTCCGTCTTAACACTAGCAAAGTGCTGGTGTCTATTTTTAGCAGGAGTGGTGCCGTTGCAGACGGAGATGACAGGAGAAAGCTGGAACGGCGGAGAAGTAGAAAAGAGAAAAGACAACGAACGTGGACTTAAGGAATAACAGAACAGCTGAGCAAAAGACAACAGCGGAGAGATGCACAGAAATAGAGGTGGAAGAGAAGAAAATAAGGACACATTCTGTGTGAGGAGCAAGGCTGCAATACCAGCGGCCGTCTGATGGGGGCACCGGCGCCCACACAACCAGGCTGGGAAAGTGTCTGTAGGTGACGTCACTGCAGAGAAGAGGGTTTCCACACAGGATGATGTCATCTCTTTACCTCCCCCTCCCTTCCCTTTTTTCCCCTCACTTACTGTCAAACACTTTCTCTGCGTCTCTGTGCTCTGCATGCACACATAGCCGGCCAGACTAAGTGCCTGCGGATGAGACTGCATGACAGAACAGCAGGCAGACATGTATAGAACCCTGCAGTGTGTCCCTCTCTAGGAATTCAGCTATGATGTCATTGCTATCTGCCACTTCCCGGTGCAGAGTCACAGACACAGGCTGATCCCCTTACTCCGAGCGATGGGAATTTAAAATGTCTGTTGCCTTGGATACCACAGTCACTTTTGCAGAGCTTATTTCCAGATCACTGTTTACAAATGCAACATGTTTGAATATAATTACGGGTTTTCTAGCAACGCACAGAGACGTCTAGAACAGACACTTCACAGATCTTTTCGCACCAGTCGACCAGCGAGGAGGACGCGAGCCGTGACTGAGTGATCTTCTAGCTTACTGACTGAAGGGCACCGTTTCAATTCTACTCCAGACTCCAGGGATAGAAGGCCATTGCAATTTTCTGGCTGCAAATAGAAAGCACCAGTCTGACCAAATGTAGCGGCTAAAGCTAATAAGACATCTTGCACATGTTTTGAGACGGAATTTGCTAGGAGACCTCTCATCATTTACAAAAGATTGTTTGGCAAAATAATCTGTTACGCTTGCATATTATTCTGCAAATATGCTTCCCAAAAGCAGCGAGACGGGAAATTATTTAAATTGCAATAAAAAAGGGCGCAAGTTGAGTCAGTTGAAGGTTACTTAAAAATAAAAACAATGTCACAGATTTGCTATGCTGGAATTCCTTAAACATTACATCATACATTCTTACATAACAGAACTGACAAATAAATAAATAAATAAGAAATAGACATTATTTCTTTATCAAAGCAGAACATTTTTTTAGGTTTTAGAAAAAAAGATGATTTAAAGATTTAGAGGTTGTTGTATTAGAGATCTGAGGGGAGGGGTGATCTGGGGGTGTATCAACAGATGCTCAGTGGTGTGACTCACAGTGCACTGTCAGGTACGCCGCAGCGGAGGGTGGGCGGCCGAGGCTGTTACTGGGGCTGCAGGTGTATTTTCCAGCATCCTCAGGCTTCACCTGGGAGATGATGAGTGAACCATCGATTAGAATACTCACTCTGCGCTTTAGGTCACTGGATAGAAAGAAAGATTGACAGAGACAGAGAAAAATCAAAGGAGAGAGTTGAATTAGCATCATTAGTTATGAATCACTACTGATACAAAGGTTAAAGCTACTAAATACTTCACTCCAAAAATAACGTTCTGTCATTATACTTTCTGTCAGAAATGCTAATATGAATCTGTGTGCTACTACTTTTACAGTGGAACACAAAAATGCTAGATTTCAAGTCTTTAAAAGCCATACAACAGCTCTGTCTGTTTTAACCTACATGGACAAAATTGTATGGGGTAGTTTTGTTTTGCTTTTTGCTCCTTTCTGTGGCCTCAAAACCATTATTTTAGACACGCAGACATTAATGTATGCCTACACAATTAAAAGGATGGTTCATCCAATCATGAAATCTGTTCTATTGTTACTCACTTTCAATGTCATTTTGGGGTGAACCATCCCTTTAATTTAAAGCCAGCATATAAAGCATAATTCAAATTGAATTACTGTCCTCATTCAACAAGAACAGATGGAGTGTCCAGACCAGAGATAAGAGAAAAAATGTGCCACCAGACTACATGTGTACATGGCCTCTATTCTTGCCTGTCCTTCCCCTGCCCTGCTGCACGGAGCCTCTATTAGAAAGAGAAAAACATAATATCCTTTTTCTATAGTGTACAGGCCACGCATGAGGGAGTTTTGGATGGCTCATGGCACAGCTACTTATAATCAGTGCTAGCCGAGCGTATGATGACACGAGCGCCACGGCACTGGAACAGAGGAAGCCATAAGAACCTGAGAGGGTCTACTGTATGTCAAAGCGCATTTTTAGGAAAGAGGAAAGAGCATTTTTCATCCAATGTTGCCACAGAGGACAGAATGCAGGCCTGTATTTTGCATTTAGCAAACAATTATGGTTGCTCAGGTTGACCCATTACACATCTCTTACACAAAGGCATTGGCTCAGTTTCAAAACGTTGTGAGCTGCCTACCTAGGCAGTATTTTAAGGCAGCTCCTGATAAAAAGGCTGTTCCAAAATAATTATCCTGGCCCCTGCAACGCCTCAAGCTGGGTGTGCACACTGTGTGATTGTGATCTGAGACGAATTGCAATTTTTATAATCCTAGACCAAAATCTTTCATCACTAGTTTGACAGCTGACTAAAAACCAAGGCAATTGATTTATATAACCAACAAAACAATGTAAAACTAGCACATGTTTATCTGACAATGTGATATGGTCTATGTGATATGTTTAAAACAGTAACACATGTACCCTTCGCTAAAATAAAATTTCACTAGGCTACTACTTTTCATTAGCGGGGTAGGGTAATTCACTAGATTCTGGAACAGAGCCATTCTAATGATGCATACAAGGCGAAATTGAAATAGTAATATGGTTATTATTATTATTAAATTATTTAAAATTTAATTTTCATTCATTCAAAAAAAAAAAAGTAATGACATGCACAAAATGTAAACACTCATGAAAAACACTCATGGCAAACTGTTCTACTGAAATTTCAAAGCAAACTTTACATACCAAAACCTTTTCACTCTAAACACTTTAAACAAATTTCATCCTTCACACTGTAACAAACATTCTTGCCCTCTGCAATGCAGGGTTTAAAACATTTCTGACCAAGCCAAACAGTATCACAATGGCCATAATCCCTAATGGCAAACTCACTGATGCCACAATGGTGATGAAGAAATTACATGGACTGTGATAAACTCCACAAGGACACAGGACTCAGACAGTGGCGTACAGTATGGTACAGTAATGAACCCCATCATAACTTTACTTCTTGAAGAAGACGTTATCTTCCTCCCAGAACCAGGTGTACGTTAGGTTGCCAGGATACGCCTCAGCCTGACAGGTGAAGAATGCATCCTGGGAAATGTTTACGGTTATGTTCTCTGGAGGTGAGACAATAAATGGGGGTCCTGGAATAGAAAAGAGACACAATATAAATCAGTCTTGCATAACAGGATGCGTCACGTTCTATTGGCACATGCAACGTCCTCTGTTCCTCTCAAGGTTAGAAATGACACATCTGAGGAAAGCATTTAATACAGGATGTAACCGCTTGCAATCATGTCGTTTTTCATTCTAATGCTGAGATGCAGTGGAGAAATATTCCCTGATTTGTTCCTTTGATAACAACAGCTGTTAGACAATGACAATCGATGTGGAGTGAAATCAGTCAAGGCGCAAACTGCCACACAAATCAAGTGCGTATCGTTTCCAGTCAATACACCATTTACTCTTATGTACAAACTGCTTAAAAGAAAAGACTTCTTAACAAATGAGAATAAGGTAAGAGTTAGTCCTGGAACTAGTAAGCAGTTCACTCCCCTCCACGTAAACCCAGCTTAAGCCAGTTTCACCCAGAAACAACTTTATGGTCTTCAGTTTCAGAGCAGTCATCTCGTTTGAACATCATTGGCTAAGAAAAGAAGTGTAGCAGCTGGGAACTGGAGTAAGTGTGCAGTCTGCCCACAGATCTCAGCCTAAACCCCCACAGAGGGCATCGCCTCAGTTAGCACCAACGGTACAAAGAGCAGCTCCTTTATGAAGAAAGCATGCAGAGAGTTCCTGCATGGACACTACAAATGTTCTCCTGCTCTACAGCACACAAGTACTACAAACACACACAGACACACAGACAGACAGACACACAGACAGACAGACACACACATACACACAGACAGACAGACAGACAGACAGACAGACACACGAGTTGCTGTTTATTCATGTTTACTAATTGTTTCACACTTTTAAAAAATAAGTGTCTGTGATATCATATCACCATCACGATCATCTAAACAAGGCAAAAAAATCATCTCGGTGTATATTTATTAAAGAAATTCATAGTTAATACATCCTCACAGAAGGTGGAACGCTCACAGCTCAAGCTCTGAGGATTCAACCCGACTCGAGAGGTTCCTGTGAATCTGGGCTAAAAACAAGTCTAGACGGCTCCTGTGTTACATAAAACAATGAATGAAACTGTTCTTTCACACACCGCCTCAGCGTTCATCATATCCTCTGGTCGTGGATCTTCTACTTTTGAGAATAAGACTGCGATATGGCTCTGAACACATGCCATCTTATTAGTCCCTTTACTACACATATAATTAACACCTTTTTTCAGATTTAAGGCACTTATTTTTGTGCACAAATGGCATTGTTTCCCAAGATTCCTAATTTAGTTCAGAAAAACTGCCTCAAACAAAACTCTATAAATATATTTTAATCATTGAATAATTCCATGCATCTTTGGACAAATTTAGCAACTAGTTTAAAAGCCCTTATTGTAGCACCCTGGGAACCTGCAAATAACTTTAATCTTTATGTCAGTTCTTTTTCTTTATGCCAAAAATATCTAGAATGTCTTCTGTGTTCCTGCTGGGAGGGTAAATGCTCCATTACAAATGAACAGTGTAACAGGAGTAGTCACAGCTCTTCAGCAGACATAGTGCATGCAGACATGTACCCATCTACAACCTACAGAACAGCTGGTCAGCAACACTGATAAGTCATCAGTATGAAATGTATAAGAGACATACAATAGACATTCATTAAACTATATATGCACACACAGATTTTATGGTTTTTATTATAGGTTTTTATACTGTACATACTGTATATTGTAACCCTCAGCTCACAACCCCACCCATCGCAGAAAACTTAATATATAAAAAATATATATATAAGATTATTCTGGGTGATTTATAAACTTGTTTTCGTTTGGGGCCTCAAAAATGTTCCCACAAGGTCAAAATTTACTGGTATTAGTATACTTGTGGGAGCATTTGAATACCAGTATAAATACACACACACACACACACACACACACACACACACACACGTCACCACAAGCATCACGGATTGGCAAAATATAACAAGTAGTTAACAAGCAGATAAAACAAATAATCACAGAGTGAATATGACAAATGAAAAAGTCACTGTAATATTAGCAATATGTTTAGATGGCATGCTAACAGCGGGAGACGCAGGACAGATTGGTGATCTCAGCAGTAAAAAAGCCTCTTTGGCGGCACTACGGTGAGAAATCTCTCTGACAGTGAGCCCATTACTGCTTTATACTGTACCAGACAGCCGACATATGGAGTCTAATTATCTCTGCAGCTCTGCGACATGGGTGCCATGCAGCATGCAGCTATGCGTGCATGCCTGTACACATGCAAACACAGACACGACTGTGCAAACACGCACAGAGCAGCGCTGACATGCACAGAGATGCAATGCTAACTGTCATACTGGCAAACACAAACGCGGTACACGAAAGTCACAGAGACATTGTTTACGGTCCTAAAACACAGGAGGGGTGGTACCTTGGACGAGTAGGCGTGTAGTATGGACGGCCTCTCCCTGTTCGCTATAGGCTCGGCATGTGTAGGCTCCCCTGTCCTCACGGCTGATGGAAACAAGCGTCAGGCTGCCATCGCTCACCTGTGGAGAGAGGTCATGCCGTTACCTGCTGAGATACAGATTATCACATGCATAAGGAAAACGACCCCTCTGACAAGCTGTGGGACTTGCCCTGCTGAAGAGAAATACAAAATATAACGTTTATGCTACAACAGACTGAGATAAATGAGGTTAAGGGATAAGACCCTAACTGCCATTTTAAGCATAATCAAAATATGTAAAAAATACACATTGTTAATAAAATACTGTATGTGATTAATATATTATTTTTTATTAATATAAGAAAGTACAAAACTAAGATACTGAGAGGTTAATGCAAACGTTTGTGTTCATTAAACAGCCTAAATCAACTATTTAATGTGCACAAACAGTCTCAATACATTTATTAGTAAACAACTAGTCTTCAATCTCTTATAGTGACACATTTCTACATAAACACACACAAAATTGTGCTGAGGAACCCTGGAGTCCCATGAGACCCATTGTCCAGGACACCCCCAGTATCTGTACATGTAACACACAAGTACCATAAGAAGGGTCACTGTGACAACCACACCCACAACAATGTTGCTCATAAAAAAACTAAACAAATTGTTTCCACCGAAGAACAAACAGAAGTGCTTTACAGAGAGAGCGTTATGAACTGGAGACACAGAGGCAGTGACTGCGTAGGAGAGATCAAACAAACCAGGCCACTCCAACAGAGACTTAAAGATCAACGTGTATCTCTCCTTCCTTCACCCACACACGCATTATTTCTATTTTACCAATGGTAGAGCAGTTATGAACTGAGTAGCACGGTAGCCGTTCATTATATGCTCTGAAGTTTTCATCTGTTGGAAGGACTGGGCTGTGCAGATGTAATGATAGCTCAACTAATAATTTGACCTTTTCTTTCATGCACAAGGTTCTACTCAATACAGAGAAACTGTAAAGAATCTCTTTATTTATTCACATATATGTTCCCTAAGCTATAGTCAAAATATATAAGCTATATATTTAGTCACATACTATATAAGCTACACATTCAGTCAAAATATATAAGCTATACCTACAGTCAAAATGCATAAGCTATTCTATATATATACATAAATCATATTATACTGTGCAACCAACTGTAGGCCAGCCTACTCTGTGTTTGTTCTTTAATCTGGAACGAGTGTGTATAAAACATGCAAGTTATTATTCATTAATTAGGAACCTGTCTGAGCTCAGAGGCTCCTTTAAGCTTTGATGGTTAGCTTGCTGGCTTGCTTTCCCAATTTTGTTTCAAGACAAGGCCGAGCTCACGAGAGGACAGCGTTTCTGCTTGTTTTGGCCTTGAATGGTGCACATCCTGCAGTATGTATTCAGGGCGAGCAAATACGTACCTGAATAATTGATTTACTCTTGAAGAGCTTGTGTCTCTGGAGGCTGAGGGGCAGGTAAGAGGAAGGATGCTGACACTTATCCCTTTAAAAAGCATCTCAGGACAGGACGACCGGGGGATAACCCAGAGACTTTTCTGCTGACCTGTGACCCCAACTCTCTCTCTCTTTCTCTATCCCTGTGAATTCCAAATGTCTTTTTAACAGCCTTAGAAGGGAGTGCAAGAAGGCACTAATCGCTAAGGGTCATTTGAAGTGCAAGCATTGTATCCCTTCTAGAAAGATCTTTCCACATGGACATTAGTGAGATGATAGTCCTTTAAAGAAGTCATTTTGCTGTTCGGAAGTTTTTATAAAGCCTTGTCAAAAAACATCAAATGTAACAATGTTAAACTAGATCTGTGATGCTGTCTCTTCAAAGTAAGGTAATGCCCTTTTTAACATAAAAAGTAACGTATGTTAATGGTCAGTAGAAGGTTTACTAGATAGGACAATGTCCTGCACCCTTTTAAGGGCTCTAAACACTCTGCCCTCTACAGTGAGCAGAGCTTTGCTCGCTTTGGAACGGAACTTACTGCCAACTATAATCTAAAGGAAAGTCAGAGTTGAAGTGACTGAATACAACTGGTCTCAGAACAGCTCTGCCATGCTCTCCAGACAAAGCTGACAGGAAGTGGAGCTGAGCATCTCTCGGTCCTGTCAAAGCTGGATGGCTAATGATACGTGAGGGTCACTTTACTGCTGCTAGCCAAGCAGGTGAAGAGTACTTGGAGAAACGGTGCTTAAGAGGAGACAGATGACACAGATTCATGATAACGTAAAACACTCTCTCTCTCTCTCTCTCTCTGTTAAATGATTCAGTGCTCTATCACATACAGTGTAATAGCGTGGTCTACTAGCAGATATCATCAACACGTTAATGTCCTAACAGGCATGTGTGTGTGTGTGTGTGTGTGTGTGTGTGTGTGTGTGTGTTAACCTGCTAGAAACCTGGGTATCCACTCTGGCGTTATCGTGTCTTTATATTTTGTCCTGCACAGAGTCACAATTGCTAACAAATAAAAATAGAATCAGTCCATCATGGCCCGTTTTAACCACAGTGCCAATGAAAGAGATGCAGGTTTGATTTCCACCTGCAACGTGTTCAGAACAAATTCCCTTTATTCTCATCCCAGTAATTCCTAAACTATGCAATATTTTTGACAATAAACATTACATACAACATATCAAACATATTTAGTAAAGCAAACTGAGGGAAAAGGTTACTTTCTGTTAATAAAGAGTAAACGTACACACATATGGATGCATTTACAAACTGAACATGCCATGAACCTACAAGTGGGCAGCATGCAGATAAGTACAGCCAATTTACTCAACAAAACAGCAGCAGTCTGAGGCTCCGCTGTGGATCCCAGACTCCATAATTAGTCTAATTACACAGATGGAGCTGCACGGCCAAGCTATAGCAGCCCCAACAACAACACACACCCTCTTGAGCCCACGTGTCCAATAAATCATAACACACTGTGGAGAAAATCTATTATTTTGCTATAACAAAAGGCTCCGTCTCATCCTCCACTCATGAATAACCCTCAGTTGTTGACATAACTGTCATCATCTATGGTTATCAAGTCAGTCTATAGCTCTTCTTTCTGGATTACAATTTGTGCCCTACACTGTATGGATCTGCGCTAATGCTAGCATGACCAGGCTTCAGTCTCTCTCTTCAAATAACGTTCACTGAGATGCTTGTAATTAAAGAACTGACAACAACTGAAGGACTATTGGCCATGTAGGGAATTACCACAATGGTGGAGAAACACCACCCTAAAAGTATGTGGAAAAAATAATGGAGCCATGAAGATACATGAAGACATGAGGAACCAACTTCCTGTTTGGGTCTGACTTCATGGTGACTTTAACAAGGATCCCCAAACTTTTGCCCTGTAGCCTATGTTGTTGAAATAAATGTATTTGGTTTCATCAGAAGCCTCTCGCTTTATAGGCAGTTTAGAAAAAAAACACAACAGACGTTCTTTCACAGACGTCTAGGTAGCAAACCAACAAGAAAGGCAATGCCATCAGAGCCAGAAGTTCCTCTCTTTTCTCAGAGTTTCCCTCTTATCAGTCAAGACATCGTTCAACCCGATTCAAATTAACAAGCGACGAATGCTGTTGTTCCTCTCTTGATGTTATCTCACCTCACTTCAATAGAGTTCCATCACCGAGCAAAGCTCATTTCTCTGCTCTTTGTAAGGAGATGGAGATATCTCAATAGACTCTTGTAAATCAAACTCTTTTTAGGTGGAGCTGAACCAAGCCTGATGTTCCTGTAGAGATCTCCGCAGTCTTCAGAGAACATGTGGTTTAGACTCAGGAAGCGTTTGATGTTCTGGTTCACCGTGTTGGTTTGGCACTTGTGATAAAATAAAATATTTAGTCACTGATTTCAGCAAGATGGGGCCCCTAAACAATCTGATTTGTGTCACAGACGACTTGTTTGATGTATTATAAAAGAACTCAACACATGATATTTCACACTGGAATCATCTGGGATAGTTTCATTTGAACAAAATAGTTAATAATAAAAACTGGGCAATATAACAAATATTTATTTTTTAGCTTTAGAAAATATGAATATGTTTAATATTTAAATAGATGTTTGTTGATTTTTGAAGTATTCTAAGCAACACATTTGAAACAGCTACTGTAGACAAATAGATCCAAATATTGAATATTGAACACTGTAAATATTGGATATATTGCCCACTACTGACTCATAATCACAAGCACTGTGCAATACAACAGACTCAAGGGACCACTCATTGATGTGCAGTTAAAACATGCAGAGCTCTGGGTGAGAATGGACAGTGAGATGGACAGAGGCCTAGTGCTAATGTCTGGGGGCAATAAAATGAGAAATTAATTAACTATTCCCTGCAGGCCTTGTGATTACTGTGTTCCAACCGTTTCCTGACTTCTCCATTCAGACAGATTGAGTGTAACCACACAGCAAGCATATTTATGAATTACAGAAACTATAAATTGCTGTGGCCAGTGAGTCAAGGGAATAAAATATCTTGGTATTAACTGATTTAACTATACCTTTAGACCATTCAAGACCTTTTTCACTAGTGAACACTAACTAGGTTAACTATGCTAGCTTTATAGCACAGTAACACTGTCAATACCTTATATATCTTGATGAAAAACCTCATAGTGATTTACTTGTAAAAGTCATCACCATTTGCCTTGACGTTCCTGCTAATGTTTGCTGCTAAATGAAGCCTTCGCAGTCAAAACGAGCCATAAACAGGATGTCAGAACCAATCAGTGTTGACAGTGCTGTGTTTGCATATCCTGATGTTTCTCTTAACGAAACTTCAACAGAAAAAACAAAACGGCGGATTAATCTTCTAACTCGGCAAAGGTTTCACACACAGTCGACACTTTAAGCGAGCAACCGAATGTGAACGGATTAGAACGCTCTCATTAAAACCAACAAGCTGTGTACACTACAAAGCAACATGTTCAGAAGTGTTCAAATACTCTGTGTGTCTGATATAGCGTATACTAATGTGACATCATCAAAGGAGGCTAACTAAAAAGGCAGATAAAGATAATGGGGGACACAGTTAGACACGGCTCACTGACACATCTCAGGTGCTGGACCAACAACCAAAGCACCAGCATCTTCAATAGAGACAAGCACAAAGCTGAGGGGATAATAGCTTAGAAGAACACACACTCCACTGCTGCAGTCGATACTACAAACATGTAGCATTTGTCATCTGTCAGTGCGGTGGAGCGTGAGATTCTGGAACACCGTCTCTGTCTGTAAGGCCCAACTTCCCTATAGTCCTCTGTTCTCTCTGCCAATACACATATCAGTTACGCTTGTACTGTAACAGATCCACTGTAGTGGTTTGTAATTAGTGTGTGCATATACACATATGCATGTATCTCTCTTTACTTATATATTTTTACGTTTCTCCCTATATAGGGAAATTAGATACACACACACACAAACACTCATAGATAGAAAGACAGACACATACATAAATGCATACTCATATATAGTTTATACTGTATGTATATCTATCTGTCTATGAGTGTATGTGTGTATAAATTATGCAATTGTTCATGTTACCAACCAGCAAAAACCACTATTGTGTTTTGATCTATATGTTTTACCTTTAGCATTCACTAATAGCCTGTGCTAATTTCCCTATTTAATGAGACCATGACTGTGACTACATTGGCTGAAATATCTCTTGGTGGCTTGGAGGCAACATGAGGAGCCGAGCAGATATCACTTTTAAATTACACTAATGATGGCCAAACCAAGTTATTATCACTATTAAATATTACTGGGTCGTAATGAGTCTACATTTATAGTGGGATGTAAAAGGCTATTAAATATATGCTTACTACTTACATTCACTACTATATATATTATATATATACACATACACACACACACATGGTTATGACGTAACAACCATGAGCACATTAACCAAACCAACACAGAAATGTACTCCAGCAGCTGGGATGGAATTATAGGGGACAGAATTCTCATTCTACAGACCATCTGTTTGGACACAAACATGCACACCTCCAAATTAAAACATTTTAGGTTTCCTGGAGAGAGGAAAAAACTTTAATTACCAGCACAAATATATATAGAGTTATTTAGGAGCTTTTGAATCGACACAAGCAGGTGACATCAACACAAACACCTTCAGCTAACACCGAAGCTAACACCTTAAAGCTACAAAATGAGACCTTTCAAATTCAGTACAGATCTCAGATCAGCAGAGATGCATTTGCTCACCTTGTACTTGCTGCTGTCCTGTACCACCACTCCTTCCCTGAGCCAGCTGACCGAGGGTTTGGGGTTCCCGAAGGCCGTGCAGCTCAGAGTAATGCTGCCCCCCTCTTTGGCCTCCACATACTGGGGTGGTGTGTCTGTGAAGGTTGGTGGAGCTGTGAAACAGAGAAATGATGTGAAATTTCCAAATCTGTTCTCCAACGTTCCCCAAAATGATCAGAGATATTACGCATGTGCTGTGATCGATGTGTCTTCCGCACACCCTGTTAAAGCTGACTCATTTCTTATTGCTAAGGGGCATCTTAGGAGACCAGAAGGATATTTGAGCTGTTGGCTGGTACTCAAAACCATGGATCTCCCTTCCGCATACATATATGGTCATTTATGAGCTCTTAGTATACAGTATATGAGCTCGCTGCCTGCCATCTCTCTCATTGGTAATAATTCTGCTCCTTCTCCAGGGCCAATTTTTCCCCCCTCCCTTGATTTAGTAGCTGAAATCCCACTTTTATTCTCTATAACTCAGGAAGGAAAAGCCGGAGCCGTGGTGCTGTTGTGTTTCTCGTGGGCACTCTGATTGGATTCTGCGCTGAATGTTTCAGCAATGAATGACAGATCTTGTACTAATCAACACCAGCATCGTCTATGTTCTTCACAGTTTAGTCCAGGCCAGAAATATGTCTGTCACACCTGCAATGATGGGTGAATTGTGAAAGTTAACAATCCATAAATATTTAAAGCTTAATAAAATTAAACATTTTTGACATGTTAAAAAAAATAGATGCAAACTGCACATCGCTGAAAACAGTGAAAGCACTCAGCATTAAATTAGCATTATTTTATTTAGTTATCAATTGTTATTAATAACTGTAAACACAAAGTAAACAAAATATACAACAATAATATTTTACATAGCGACATTACTTAAAATTAGTGGTTGGTGGCAAAATTGCTAGATGTCTTATCTATGAGTTTGGTTCAAAAATGCGTTCACACAATAAGTTTCTCAGAGGAACACATAGAAACGTTTGAGAGAAATTGTTTTATCTCAAACACTGAAGACATTACTGTGACAAAAGGGCTTTTTAGGGTCACACATCACCATTGCGATCACAGATAAATTCTGCTTTCCAGTAACACAGAGGAGATGTGTTGGCAATAGCTCAAAATCCTGCACTTACAGAGGCCCAGACTATCATCTCAACCTGTGCATTTATTTTTATATAGCTCTAAATGTCAGTAAGACCAATAAGACTCTGTCAGAGGCATACAACAGGCTTCTAACAAAATCAAACAACAAAACCAAACAAAATACTGGGCAAATGACCTTAAATCAGTGCTGTTGAAATGGTTAGAATTAACAATCATGTACTAATCTACACCAGGTGTAATAATTACCAATGTTAAAGCTGTAATGGGCAACTGTTTGTGTTTAAAAATAAGCAAAAACATTTCTGAGCAAGGACAGGAATGTGTTCAATTGGTCTTCCTGCCAAACACCAATTTACAATCGCAAGCTTCTAGTATGTATTTTTAATCTGAGCAGGCAGGTTTTCGGAGTTGTTTAGCGAAAGCGAAGTAAAATTTCTCTGAAACGTTTATTTTTTACACAGTATGAGCAGCATTTCACTAAATTAAAACTTAATTGTTAGCCATTTTTTAGAGGAATCCCCAAGATCTGGTGGCACATGACCAGAGTGCTGAAGGCAACGTTTCTGAAACCAGCCGCTAAGACATCTGTGCAAAACCACCTCCATCTGCTCCCATCTCCATTTAGCACCTCACACACTCCGACACACTGCTGACCTGCGATGTTGATTAAAAATAAACACACACATGAGCTCAACAAATGCGGATTAAGACACAACCCGACTACATGCTAACAAAGACCTTGAGGAGGAACGTTTGCGTTTGCAAACACGCTAATCCGTAACTGTATCACGTTTCACAGTCAGCTAATTGATCCAGACGTCAAAGTTTGCTTTTGCTTTTCAATCCGCATTTCCATTAGCGCCAAAACGTTCAGGCGAATCCACTTGACATATTAGCTAAACGCCTGCCACAGCACACCAAATGGAGGCAGGGCTGGGTCTGTTGGCCAGCTGCAGCTGTATTGGTCTGTTGAAATGCTCCACACCAGCTGTGTGTACAAATCACAGACGACATGTCTTAACTGCCCACTTCCAGCTAAAACTGTTGATATATTGAACATTCACCATATATTTATGGAAACTTGGGTTGTTTGGTTGAAATGGCAGTTAATAAAGTGAAAATAAACCAAATATCAAATGACAGCATTTAGGAGCAAACAAATGTCATATGGCAAACAAAATATGACTAACATTGACAAAGTTTTTTCAGCTTTATCATCCAGCATTTTTAGTCTTTTATAAACAGCGAGAGGACATAACAGGGGGCTTCAGTGGGCTGTAATTAACTATGTGGTCTTCTGTGTAGAAAGCACTCAAAAGCCGTTCTGAACCAAACCCCATTATAGCCCGAGTTCTGCATCCTTATAATTATGTACTTAATACAACATACAGGCAAACAGCACGAGTCCCAGAATAGATCTGTCGAATCTGCCAAATGATCACCTGCTCACCCTCTGCAGGTTGCTACACACACCTTTACAAAAGACTAAAACACACTCACACATTCTGTCTTCAACGCTGCATAATAATCCAGCCTGTATTTCTGGAGCGCTGAGAAAAGATGACATCATCTCACGCAATAGGCATGCATGACAGCCTGCAGCCAGTGATAAAATCACAAGCTCATATCACAGGCACATAGTGTGAGAAGAATTCGGCTATAATAAGGCTCTGAGGCAACACAGGCAGATGTTTCGGGGCACACACACAATCATGCAAACACACACACACAGAACCATGTTGCACAATTGAGAGCTAATTGGAGATAGCAGCATGGAGAGAAGACTGCACAGAGCTCGTCCCACAGGAACATCTTCATCCTCCTCGTCTTCCTCACAGGATCTTGGGCTGAGCAAAGCATCTGTGGTAACAATGCTCACTGCATTGCATCTTATCAGATCACATGGTCGTTTACACACCAGCACACAAAGTTATCACACATATCATCCACTAACTTCAGTCTCCAGCACCAATCTAGATCCAGATTCTGTCTCACTTCACTTTATCACTGTGCAGAAGTTCAGTTCTAATGAAATTATTTATGGCTTTCAAAATTAGACAGATTATATCTACAACAAAATCAATGTCTTGTGGACGGATAAGTCACACTGGTAAATTTGACAGGTCTGGTTCAGAATTCAGAAATCTTAAAAATTGTATCTCTCCTCGACAAATTATTGTCTGTCATTGAGTTTCAGCCTCAGTCACCATGCCAACAGACCACCCACAGACAATTAATGGATTATGTTGCATATCGCTAACATAAATGGCTTTTGTGAAATCATAAGCTTCACTCTGATTCACTGGCTTTGCTGAAAACCAAACTGCATATTCTCAAAACTCATTTACTGTAAATACTGTAAACAAACAGAAAGATGAACAAAAAGCCCTGATTTGTCTGGTCTAACATTACAGCCGCAATCTGTTACTTTTGCAGCTCAAATTTAATTTCATTATTATAAATTTACCATTGGGAATCAGGGTAAACAAGTGAGATAACTGTCCACTGTGATACAGTACATTCACTGTAATTCGTAGTCATGTGACCTTCACAGGAAGTCGATTGCTGCTGTCATCCTCACGCCGCTCTACTCAAGCGAATCAATGGAGACATTTAATACAGCGTTCCACCTCATTATCGCATATTGCACCCATGCAGAAAGATTTAAAGCTGTTCAGTGAGATGATAACCTTCAAATGCTCCTTTAGGAGGCATTTTAGCTGTTTGGGCGTCAATTTGTTTTCCCAGCTTTCAAATCTTCCTCTGTTCATTTTGATCTCTTAACAAAAGAAAGCCATTTATAGAAACATGCACAAAATTGAAATGCTTTAAATGAATGTAGTTAAACAAAGCGTTGCTTCTTTCTTAACAATAGAACATAAAAGGTGATTCAAAGAGCCAATTACAACAAACTAAAACCTCTTTCTGATATACAGGAGGTTACACTCTTTTGAGCGCAACCAAATTGAGAGTCCGGTCACACACAGAGGGGCCGTCGCTGACTGAAAACCATTTCCTTATCACTGAAAAAACTCTCATACAGATTAAATGTGAGTTGATGCATACTGAGGAGAGGGTAAACGGGGCAGCTGAAGGCCTGATGCTCTGCCCCAGGGAGATGAGTGAGGGGCATTTTAACTATTCATCTAAATGATAGCTGTTTAATGGCATAAGGAACCCTGAAATTATGCAAAAATCTTTTTTATCAGCATCTATGGTTTTTGACTTCTGAATGGCAGAAAATGAAAATATCAATGATGGTACGCACTAGATGGGATACAAATGGTATAAACCAGCACTATTTTTGGGGCCACACCCCCCTCACATCATGTTGCACCATCTCCATCACTTCTTGTCATTACTGCCTACGTCACAACTGAGAGTAGCGCTCATTCTACATCACATTGTTTGTACAGGAAGCGTGTGAGTTGTGTTCCTACAAGGGTTGTTGTTGCAAAACCAAAATAGATGCAGCTAAGAGGAACACTTA
>JBAJNP010006125.1:0-26586 GCA_036877545.1 Yasuhikotakia modesta | reverse complement strand
TGTTTCACCAGGTGCTAAAGACAGTAAGATAATTTAGTCAGATGTTTTAACAATTATTGAACACATACTGTACAGTTGTTTTTACTTTCTTTGTGTTTACCCTGAGATTTTTAATTGTATTTTTATTTTCTTGTTTTCCATCCGTCCTTTGACTTACATGGACCACAGTGAGCTGCTGTGTTTATGAATAATTAGTTCAATTCCTTTGGTCAGATTAGAAACACATTTGAAATATTGTCTCTGTGTCCTGGAACATTCTGGGAATGTGGGGATCATATGTTCATATTCTGGATTTCTTATGTCAAGGATTTGCAATGTTTAGATGGTAAGTGTGTGTAAAGTTTAGCAGTCAGTTATTATCTTTTATACCTTAATAAGAGAGTCATTGCCTTCAGTGAAGATCAGAACTAGTTCTGTGGCGCTCGTGAGACTAACTAGCTGAGATTGGAGCAGTTTAGCCGAGCAGATGGGAGGCGAGTGGGAGGAAAACAATCATTAATGCAGTTCCACTTCACCTTTGATATTTGCTATTAGTTGTTAGTCATTTCAGTAATTAGTATTACAGGGTTAGTGTTAGTTACTCTTCATTGGTTAGCGCTAGCAACCTTTGTGTGTTTGTTTGTGTGTGTGAAGACTGCAAACCCATCTCGATTGTCAGTTTTAGAGCTTTTTTCTGTATAATATGAAGCTGCTGATGTTAATGGGCTGTAATAAACGCACATGAATGTTTAATTTCTGGAGCCGCTGTGAGCTGGGATGTTAATTTCAAGGTGCTCCTGTGAGGAGAACTTGGAACATTGTTTGAATATTCATTATTTCAATGGTAATTTTTACATACTTGAATTTCCTGCGAGGAGGCATAATTGTGCGGTTTTAAGTGTAAAATAGTACACTGTGCTGCTTTTAAATATTGATGTTTTAACCCACGCAGAGAGAAAGCAATTCTAGTCTATTTGTTTAGCAGAAACACAAGCACATTAGCTGTTTACCCAAAACCACAACTGCAAACCAAACTGTGAGTCTTTCCCTTATTTTTAACAATGAACTGTATCACTCAACAGTTGTTAAGAATCAGTGTGAAAACTGTTATATCTTAATTCTTTATTAATGTTTAAATATTTTAAGAGAAAAGACATCCTGTTTTTTTATTGGACAAATCAGCTAGTAAAAATGTCAGAAGGGCTTATTATGAGACTGTTAGTAGGTGGGGCATCATTAGGGGCCGGTCCGAGTTTGGGGGGGCAGCTTGACCTCTAGACTTAATTTGAATTCGTTATTTTATAGTTGTAGTAAAATTGGTGGTCGACATCAGTTACGGGAGGGTCTGTCCCTTTAAGACATATCTGTGCTTTAGTGAAGGCTATTGAGCTCTGAAGGTTTGGGGAAACCTGTGTCACTGTCACTGTGCCCAATGTACAGAGGAACTCTGCCCTGGGTCTACCCTGACTGAGTCTGAGGGGCCATAGAGCTGTGTGCTATGTAATAACCCAGGACAGAGTGGGTCAGAACCAGCCAATGGGTGCTGCATTATTTACTGTACTGGATCTAAAACTGACTGGTTTTGTGGGCATTACTGATCAGAGATCAGATTGTGAGGTGTGGTGTACAGTATGTATGGTGTGAGAGCTGATGAAGGGTGTGTGTGTTTATATGAATATATGCATGTTTATTGAGCTGGAAAGTGTTTTGAGTGTGTGTTTAACTACAGGCAGTAGCTTTTGTCTCAGGGGTGATTTGTAATAAAAGGGATTTTTAAATATTTTATTACTTTTATTATTGTATATGAAAGTCACAGTAAATCTTGGAACCTTTTTATTACACCTTCATTTATTTACATGTTTTGTTTTATTCTTGTCCCAGACGTTCAGTCTGAAAAACAATAAATGCATAGTAAAATAATAAACGTGAACATATCTATATATCGTGAATATATTGTGTAAATATATCTAAATAATAGTATATAAATATTGGATACTGTAAAATATTTCAATGAAGTTATTGTGTAAATGATATATCAAATTCTGTGTGTGTGCATGAATGAAATAAGAGATGATTTGAGATAGTGGAATTCTGTATGTTGCTTTAGAATAAATTATATAACTGATTACAATCTGTCACGCTTATAGACAATCTAGTAAAATAATGTGAAAACTAGAATTGGGTGAAAGTGACATATGTGATATATATGTGATGTATAGATGTAATATATAGTTACGAGAGCATAATGAGCATATCTGAGCTAACAGTCTTCCTCAGCCTGTAAGTGTTTTAAAATGATACAGATCATGATTATATTTGGTAAAAACCGAATCATTTAACATGCAGCACAAATCAATGGAGCCGCCCGGACACCCGCTTATGATGCTGCATAAAATAAGCTAAAAAGATACAAGTATAAATACATATAGCGTTTAACGACACACAAACGGATCATATTTGCCCACGGGAGGATCCTGGCGGAGACTGTGTGAACGGCGGCGTTGTTTAAAACCCTGTAAAACAGTCTGAGGATGTTTGGATGTGTCTGAGAAGCAATGAGAGGTGAAACTGAGGGGACGTTTGACAAACAGTTTAAGAAGTTTCTTTTATTAACCTTTAGTGGGCGTGTGGATGGATTTGACAGGGTTTTTAATAGAGCCGGTGAAAACCTGACACAAAGAATTTTTATGGCCATTCTGCAGCGTTTCTATGACAGCCGAAGAAACATTAAAGGGAAACACAGATTTATTGAGGTAAAAAAACATTTAACAGGCAGTTGCTAAGAAAAACTGCTGCAATAAGGAACATCATAATATTCATGTGTCTTCTCTTAAAACCTGTGTGCTGGCAAATCCAGACAAATGTGCTCAGAAGCAAACGTGCCACATAAACCAGTAATTAAACACATTTACATGTTACTGATCTCTTAAGCTTAGGAGATTGTTGCATTATTATGAAATGCATCAATCTTTCAGTAAACAGGAAACTATTGGAGCCGTTTTAGCTACAATACAGTTGGACATTAAGTTAAAAATGCAGAAATTGCATTAATTATTTACAGTAAAATCAGCCCCTCTAAAGCCCAAAACACAACATCACAATAAACGTGACCCAGAAACGCTATATTTTCAGACACTGTCATGTAAATGCTTGTGGTCTTCTGCAATGCAGTGACATTCCTACATTATAAGAGTGTTTAAGGGGCATTAAAATTTTTGTAATTTCCAGTTATTCAGTATCTCCATCATCACCATGAATTCCCTGTTGATTTGTGTTTTAATGAATCTCCTGCGTTTGTCACTTTTTATTGGCTGACCGGCAGCCGCATCACAGCCGCTGGTTCCTCCAGTCAGCAGCGCAGAACCGCATGCATGTAGTACTCGTGAATATAGGATTTAGCCTCAAGACATGCTGATGCAACTGTAGGCAACCATTGTTAAACTGTTGTGTTAGTTAAAAAAATAAAAAGCCCTGCAACTTACAGAGCCCATCAGCATATAGCTTAAAGCTGAATCCAGGACGCTTGAGGGCTGCGGTAACCGAGACCAGATACCCTCACGCAGCTTTCACACGAGACTCTTGCTTCTCTCCTGGAATGCATTAGTGCTCTTAAATCCTGACAGCTGCATGTCAATCAAACCCTGTAGCTGTTTCCTCCCGGATGAATACAACATCCCGTTGTGATTCAGAGACGCACACAGACTCACAGATGGGAATAACAGTACAGCCCTCATAAAGTTAATGTGAGTACGACGGTACGACTGTGACTTACGTTATATGATCGTTTCGTTAAATAACGGCACATAACTTTTCCTGATTGCTCTTTACACCAGGATTAGAGTTGGAATATGGAATAAATCTGCTGAATTCTGATGGCGAGTGACAGGACAGGAGATATTTAGAGAGCTGAAATGTAAGAATTTAGCAGTAAATTGAAGAATTAGACGCATGTGTCCTGATTTATTCAGAAAATAAGAACATTCCAGGATATCTGTTCTGCCGTCATGAGCCATGAAATGAAAGAGAGAAGTAGAATGTTTTATAGATGTCATTTCAAACATTGATTTTTACATAACATCTCTTTAATTCAGGTTTCTTTCTATAGTGCGTTTCATTACAGAAAATAGTTTGAAACAAAGAAAACAGGAACAAAATCAAGTAAATGTTAAAAATAGGAAAACTATGCAACAATACCACTGAGCGATAAAGACATTTTGTGCGATTGGTTAAATCAGGCCCAGGCTGTGCTGTCCTGCTCTGTCTGAACACCGTCTGTCACAGTCTGTCACAGTTGTGTTTAATCATATTAAAGAACCACGTAACAGGAAAAGATAGTTTTTACATTCCTTAGATTCAAACCAAATGATCTGCAACCAGTTTGCTGTAGACACAGTGTTTGATATCTGGTGGATGTGTGTGAATGCATCAAAACCTCTGGCTGATGTAAAATTGCTCTTTGATGGATATTAAATGTTTACATCCTGATACAATCATTCATGTGACATTCAGAATGTGTTTGTCAGAGATGAAGGTCATTGTGGGTCACGGCAGAAGAAAAGCCGCCTGAATTAAACTCTTATCAAATCCCTCACAACACCTTTCATGACCTGAACGCAAACGGACGGATGGTCTGATGTCCTGTATCTTGACAAAAAGGGTCAATAAAACGGATTCCTCTGACTGTGCTGTTAATTGGTTGGTTGCAGATCTCACCTTGTGATGAATTTCTATTGGATCTGACAGTGCAAAGGAAAGATAATATCGAATATGCTAAAGCTGAGCCAAAACAGTCAATGGATTTCATGTCTAATCATAAAGAGACACAACAAAGCTGTTCTGTCAGTATTGATCCAGATAAACGTGGAGTTCAGTCATCCTTAAAGCGGATTTAAGATTATTATTCAGAGTTGTACGTTGCTGGTGGTATCCATAGAGGAAATCAATCATTTTAATCTATAGATGTTTCAGGCTTTGTGTTTTTAAAGCTGTTTTTGTTAAATAAGACATTATATTGTTATCGTTGTTATCACATATTGTGACCAATATTCACCCATATTGAGAGGAGGAGCTTGACTATTAGGCATGAGGCATGAAACGTATTGTATCGCTTGTTTTTGTTGCATTTTACTTTTTGATTTTCAAATGAATCAGTTTATTTCCTGCACTGATCAAACGAGTGATCAGACTTTGAAACAACAGTCATTTCACAGGGTTTAAAATGTACGAATTTGACACAAATCCCAAAAAACCCGTAATTTACTCTTACGCTGCATCTCCAGAGCAGCACAAATAAAATCACCGTTTAGGTATTTTAGGAGACGGCAATTTGCTCTCAATGAATGAATTACAAATCTTTATTTATTTCCCTGGAGAATAAAGTGGGAAAAACAAACTCAATCTGCAATAGATTGAGCCCAATTGTGTTAAAAAAAAGATAAGCAGACAATATATGTGGCAAGTTTCCTCAGAAACTACAGCTCAGCTGTGTTTTTGCTATCAGAACCGAGTGCTGACAAGTGGACAATGGTGGAATATTAGCTTGAAATCTTTTGTGTTGGTATTGAGTGTTTGTGTGCGTGTGAGCTGGGATTTAGAAAACATGTAAGTGGTTCCCCACCTCCTCTGCTGTGGCTGTGGGGTACATCGGCAGGGGGGCTGTGAGAGGCGTGTGGATGATTGGACATTTTTCAAACATGGCTAAATTCCTCCTCAATCGCCGTTGAAATGCAGGCGCCCCCCTCTGAAGAGCTCATGTCAGCCAGCAGACGCCACAGACGCCAGCAGCCAAAAGAGGACAAAAGTTGCTATACATACACCTGTGTATATATCTGACCAATAGAACTAGAGATAAAATAGAACATATATATGTGACGTGGTTACAGACATAGTGAACATAGAGCAAAATCAAATTGATTGATCAATGTGGATGTTGCATCGCCAAGAAGTCGACTAAAACTCAAGACGGTTGTTAAATTGTTTGGCCCAAAGTCTGTTGTTGCTGCAAATCTCTCTGATCTGTTGACCAATGAGAATATCACAAAGGTGGAACAAGTTTGCTGTATTAAAGGCAGTTGTGGCCCACAGATGTATAATCAGAGGTTGCTGGTTTGTTTTTAGTGCTGGCAGTTAGCAACGAAGCGCCCTTGAGCAAGACACCTAACACCACTGGTGTGCTGTGTGTGTGTTTGTTTGTGTGTGTAAGTGTATGCACGTCTGTGTGTGTGAGTGTATGTATGGGTGTGTTTGTTTCTGTGACTTGCAGTGTGTTCACTCCTCATCAATGATAAGTTAGATGCAGAGATCACATTTTGTTTTGTTACCATATCTGTTAAAACATGTACCTTACACTAAATTTTCCTCATTATGAAAAGTACTTTCTTTACATTCACATGGTGTTTTCAGGGACAACTGACACGCTGGTATAGTTTCTATAGATACGACTTAAAAGCCACTTCCCCCAAAATAAAACATTGAGAAGGAAACACACTGAGGAAAAGTGTTTCAGTGTTTCCTGAAGCAAACTGCCTCCATCTGCTCTTACTAAACTCACAGTGACTAATAATTAATTTGTCATGTCCTGACACATACAGAACACACTCTGTTACATACAATTACAACTAGGCTCTGCTCAGAGAAAAAGGGAATTATTAATTTGATCAAAACAAGGTGATAAATTAAAGGCAAAGCAGCAGCTGCTGCAGTTAGTAGCAGCTAGAATCGTGCTGTGATGCTCACGCTTTTTTCCAAAGTTATATTATGTTTAAAAAAGAATAACGTTAAGCTGTGATTTTTGTGTGATGTGCTCACAGACTATTTCCCCAAAGCTTGGCTTCGAAATAGAATTCATGAGAAATCATGCAACAAATGCATTTTAAATGTAGGGTCCTGCATCATCCGCTCGGGCCAGTTATTGTGCTCTCATTCCTCCCTATTATTGCGGCACAGGGTGGGAAATCTTTAATCCGATACACAGGTTTACAGAGTGTATTTTTATGCGGCCGAGCAATATGGGGACGCATCATGGAATAGCGTAATCCTCTCAGGATAATTTGCAGGGAGGCGGAAGGATTCTCAAACATCTCTTGTGGATTTAAAGAACCGTACAGAAAGAAAGGACAGGACTCTGGCCTGACCTATTAAACAGGAAGCTATGAATATAAGTGGAAGCATACAAATTAATAAGCATTATGTACCACCATAAAATATTGGCAGTAACACGACTGATCATGTATTGTTTTATTATATAACAGTACATTTCTAGTGTTTTAAATTTAATTCTATGTATACACACACACTTACACCTGTAAGTCACTATGCACTTGTATTTTTATTATGCTGTTGGGTGGTTTTATAGCTGCAGCTGATTGGACAGTGAATAAGGTTCATCTGTAAGGACTGAGTGTGATGTGTGATGGCACCTGGCAGATAGAGACTGTGCTCTGTAATGGAAGAATGTGACCCGTGCTGTCTGTGTGTACAGGCCTCTGTCTCATTTACCAGCGTTTGATTGACCAGAGCTGTCATTTCTGCTTCCTGTTATTTCCTTTCGGTTCCACAGGTGGTCTCCTCAACCTTCTGTCTGCTTTCATCATACTTCCTCATCATATCAGATATGTGATGTGTGTGAAGGTCATTCGGGTTGTTCCTGTAACAGTGCCAACATCAAACTCTCACGCGGCTGAGAGAGAATGCTGAGACAGGAGGAGACACGCTTGAGTCCAGCTGGGAGATGAGAAAGTGGATGTGGGCTAGACCTCAAAGCACATTTTCACGATGGGATGGCGCTTTAAAAAGCTTTTTCTGTATTGATCAGGCAGTGCAGGGTCACCTATGGATGATAGTTTAACAAGGACCCCTAACAGAACAGTCACCCAAAAATGACGTTTGAGTCTCTCACCCTCTCGTGTCATGTGAACGATCCTGAGGTGTTAAAAAACACATTCACAAATTAAATGTAGGAATATTATCTTTAAGGAACGACTTTATCACACACAACGATTGCATGACATCTTGTGCTTCATAGAAGAAAATAGTACAGGGGTTAAAACATCTGACAGTAAGTAAATGATGAAAATGTTTGTTTGTGAGTGAATTTGGAGCCAAACACAGTGAAACACTTAGAATCCACTTAACCTCAGTGTCTTTGGCAGTGATAACCGCAGCTAAAGGAGAACGTTTTTCACCTCATCTGTTGATAATCCAGCTTGTTTTCGTTCGATATTTTCTTCTTTATCTCTGACTGAAGATAGTGTCTCCCCGATGTCTCTCCTCATAAGTTTGCCTTTGCAACCAATTATCTTTTTGCCCTTTATCTGCAGTGATTAATTTTACAGCGTTGCCCCCTTTACATGAGCAATGAATCATTTTAGCCGCAGCGTCAGGGGTGTTGCTTCATCTGAAGAAGCAAGTTCTCTTACATAGATTTGATATGGGAATGCTATAATCTTGGGAAAAGTGTTGAAGTATTGATCCGGTCTGGGAGTCTCTTGGCAGGAGGGGATGTGGAGATGTTGTGGTCCGGGCAGGACTGCAGACGGCTGCAGCATCGGGTCAGTGTGCGGCTGATAAGACCAGAGCTGAATTTTGTTTGTAGCAAGATACACAGAGATGAGATTCCTCACCGCTAATGCATTCGCTCAGTGACGGGCTTCGCAATGCAACTAACTCCAAACGATTAACCCACGAGACGTCAGGTCCACTGCAGACCGCTGTATGTGTGTGAGTGCTGTAACAAACTCATGCTCGTATCCACCTGCACACAAACCCTTATTAATAACAGGATTAAAGACACAGATTACAGGATGTGGAGGAAACCCTGTCAAATAATAGACAGAGGATAGAGGATTATGGGTAACAACACTTTATAATGATCTACTGATGAGATTCACACTAACACAGGGTCCAATATTGTCATATCTTTGTGAATAAAATGTTACTTTTCTAAACTTTAGAAATTTAATTTTCTGCATCTGCTATTAAAGCATAGAGACATGTTGTGAGGGAGTTATTCCACATCTGTGTCACCACACGGAGACCTGGAAAAAAACACTTGGGCAACCTGGATAAACTGCTGATTTTAAAAGCTGTTACAAGTCATGTTTTCTTTAATAGATGGTCTGTCATTTTAAATCACTCTTTTACATCAACAACTCAACTTTGACCTCAGTAAAAACTTTGGATAGTTTTGGCAAATTAATTACAGTTTTAAATAATTGATGCAAATAATTATTAAATAAAGTTACTTTGTTTGTTTAGATTTAGAAGTTTTAATATGATCTTTAATAATAATCTGTAAACGTGGCAGTTCCATCTGTAATTTAGAACCTGTGAGAATGGTGTGAGTGTTGCAGTGCTGGTTTAAAGTGGATGCGAGAGTATCGATTTCACTCTGGTTCTGGACTTAAAGACCTCGCAGCAGCCCGGTTGGGTGACAGACTCATTTACAGGCTTCATGGCTGTGCAACATCTAATTCTCTATTTTAATGTATGTGTCTGTTTGTACAGTATAAGTCATGGGTGAAATATAATGTGCATCATTAATTTCATACATTGTGGTTGTTTATAGAGCCGAGCATTAAATGATTTTTATTACTTAATATTGTCTCTGCATAAATATCCATCTTTAAAGTCCAACGGTAAAAATTTTATGACAGTTTTAGCTGTCATCAAATTTTCTGTTAAACATTCTATCTTTGGTCTTTGTCTTTCTCTCTTTCTCTCTTTCTCTCTGTTTTTTTCTCTCTCTCTCTCTGCCCTTTTCGTTTGCCTCCCATCTCTCTTTTTTCAGTGTCTGTCTGTGCTGCAGTATTGGCCATTACAGCCGGCCAATATGATGTTCTCACAGCACAGAAAGTTCAACTCAACAAAATGTTTCATTCTGTCGGCTCTGAAGTTTGGGACATGGCAAACTGAATCAAGATAATTGCTGATTGATTTTATTTTTCTCCTGTTCTCTAAGCACTTGGCTGGGCATGAATGTACACACACACACACACACACACACACAGACACACACACACACACACACACACACACACACACACACACACACACACAGTAGGTAGACCACAAACCCCTAACAGTTCATTTGAGAAAACCACAAATTGTGCGGTTGTGAGTCTCATGTTCTCATTGAGTCTAAAAGCATTAATAGGACCTGCCCAGGCGTAGCTCTTGTTCCTCTGAGTCCATCAGAGATGGGAAGGAAAAACTCATATGATAACAGACTCTTCTTTAGAAACAGATGAATGTTGCTCTTCACACACACACATGCCAGAGGAGAAACAACATGCCCCTGTCTCTGTACAGACAAAACATGCTATAAATATAACCAAATATTGAGATGCAAAGCTGAGCTTGTCCTGGTTCTGTGAGACCATCAACCAGAACTGAACACAGGCTTTACCCTCCAGCTGTGGCTACTTACGGTTAGCACTAGCTTGATACGACGGGCGCTTTGGATTTTTTCAGCTTTTCGCTTTTAAATCTTTAAAATAAATCTAGAACTTTTGTTTAAGACACTTAGCAACCATCAGTATAAAAATAATTGCATTGCAACTGGATTTAATTTTAATCTGTACTTTGGACTTTATGAAAAGTCTGATTGCAAAATTAAGATGGATTTAAACAAACAAATTGTTTTTTTTATTTTAAACAGATTCCAGTGTTTGAATGAGCAATATTTGTTTGCAGTATTTGTAGCGTTTAGTGATGTGTGTGTGAAATGTGGAGTGTTTGGATGAGACGGTGTGGATTGCGGACCCCTGTGTGGACCACTGTGATGCCTGTGACCGGAGAGACGGATCATCTGTAATGTCAGCATCAGAAACACAACAGCTCCTTTAGTTTAACCTTTTTGGGTGGCTGAGATGAAGATTTTCTATAGCTCATGTCTGTTGGGGCTGTTAGATGAACTCTGGTTGGGTTTTGAAGCTCAGGCTCGGGCCTCTAGTCTATAAATGACCTGCTGGTGCTGTTGGTCTTCCGGCTCTGGTCCGGCTTTGGGAGGGTTTGTAGGGATGAGTCTTCAGGATCTCAGTGACTCTCTTCAACATATGGGTTTTAAGGTCTTTGCTGCTGTGGCCTCCTGCTTTGTGTCTGATGCTCAGAAACATTCACCCGCACGCGGTTCGAGTGTCTGGGTCAACGCTGTAGCAGCAGGTGAACTCTCTGTAGCAACTATTTATCTGTAGCAACAATTGTTGTTGTTAAGTGGTTGCTATGGAGTTTTGGGTGTTGCCCAGGTGAGAAGAGCCCACCCTCAAATTTCTGTGGTCCTGATATCTTCTGATGTCTCGGCTTCAGTGTATGTGTAGCTTTAATGATTTCTGCTCATTTTATTGTCTTTCAATCCAATTCATTAATCCAACTGATTAGAAAGTAATAACAATGTCTCCTCATTAACTGTAGTTAGTGAAGTTTAATATGTTTAATATTTGTGGATTTAACCCTAAGTGTAATTCTTAGAAAGCACCACTAAAGAGTCCAAAAACAGAATCTAATGTCAACACTGTAGTACTGTGTTCAGGTTTGTACTGTATACATATATAACAATGTCTTATTCTGCCTCAAACAGGGTTTAGGAAGGAGAGAGAGAGAGTGAGAGAGAGATCAGCAAACTTTTCTCTTCTCCCATATCTGAGATTTACAAGGATGGGTTTAAGGGTCCCTCAAGGCCAGTTCTGATAGTTCAAATTAAAAAATAAAGCCTTACACACATTTAAGGTTGTGCCCCAACACTCCGGTTGTAAGACTGTTGGTTAATTGGGAACTATCTATTAAACCTGTGGGACTTTTGACCCTGAAGGCCCCCGGAGGCCCGGCTGACCTCAGGAACTCTTACAGCTATAGGAAAGAACCCACCGTCCATCCTAATGCTGGACTGCTGTGGTTGGCCAGACTGCCTCAGGTTATTTTTCTAAAGGCTTAATTTGCTCCCCGTCATCTCGGCCCAGTCGTGCCCCAGTTACAGCCGCAGTATGAACATCAGTCCACACAAACTTTCTCTTCTGACAGACTCACTTTTGAGACATGCTCACCCTTTTCACCTCTGCTAGTGGATTTCTGAAGAGTGAGGAAAATGGTCCAAAATATAATTTTGTGAAATCCTTTGTGTGCCACAAACAACTTTCTAAACCTTTCAAGAACATATTTTCTCTCGTCATTTACTTTATTGTGGTTCTGCAGATTTTGAAAGCTGATTTTTTCTTTTAGGAGTTTAAAATAAAATAGAGATTCGTACAAATATAGAAAACTTTATAAAAGACAAGACATAAGAGACTTAATCATAAAAAGTGTTCACGAATGCTCACACAGCGCTCTTTCCAAATGCTTGCTGTCTACATCCTAGTACATACTTTAAGTAGTTCAGGTTTTTGGAACGGAGTCAGTCAATCTTGTCTTCCTCTTTCACAGTTTCTTCAGTTTTTCTGTGACTTCTGTTTGAACTGCTGATCTTTGTGTTTCCGTTTCAGACAGAAATGATTGTTTTTTGATAGATGTAAATTAGGAGGTACATGATGACATTTGCTTAAAATTACTAGATGTCCCGCATGATGTGGTTCCGTTCTGTGGCATGAGTTTGTTTTGGACTGTGTGTCAGTTCTGGTGCAACAGATGACAGGGACCATTGCTGGCTATCTAAAGTGTATAAGTTAAGTGTGTGTAAGTCTGTGATGCTGTAAGACACCTGGACAAATGGTGTTTGTATAAGCTTTACTGATCAGAACAATTATGAAATGGTGCTAAAAACTAACCCCTGATACCTCATTTCACAGCCCCAGCCGAGCGTGTGTGTGGCTCTGTTCATAAAACGGATGTCTTTGTGAAGGTCAGTCTCCATCAGTAGCTGCAGTTGCGCTCCAGTCGCTGCTGTCATCTACAGATGCTGCAGTTACAGAATTTCAGAGGCAGGTCCTGATTTCTCCTTTTATTGGTAATTAACTGTGAAACACAACAAACATTCGTTTAATCGTGGTGCGTTTGAAATGCGGGGAGGAAAATGTCAGGTGCAATATCAGCATGCTGTGAGATCACATTTATTAAGGCAAAGTGTTAATTAAGAGACGCAGTGCTGCACCTGCAGAGACGCATAAACGTAACGTCTGATCGCTCATGACACTCTGCCATTTAAGATGCATTGAATCACGTTACAGCACATGCAATTAATGCCTTTATTGCATTTATTGCAAATTCACGTGTTTGACTTACAGCGCATGTTTACATTTTATCAGTGCTCATTTTATTTAGGTTGAAGTTAGCAGAGACTGGGCACGACTAACTTTAATTAATGAGAAATTAAAAAAATTATATATTTCAAAATATTACAGACTTTTTTTTTTAACTCCAGTCACCTGCTTCTCCATTAGCTTCATTGAACGTTATGGAACAGTCCATGTCATGTAGCAGGGGTGTGTGGAAGAGTCCATGTGATGAGTTTGGCCTTTCCATTTAATTTCATGCAGGAAAGCAGCTCAACAATATGATAAACACCTTGTGTGGTTTTGGAACAGCACAAGGGTGAGAAAATGATAACATGATTTCATTTTCAGAAGAACAGAGATTTGATTTTGTGATGAAATCTGAGGCAAAATAAATTGAACACAATAATGTGAGCAAGTTTTATTTGACAGAGCTTAAGCCCAACAAGTTTGTGTTTCATTTGGTATCTGTGCTGAGAAATGCTTACTAACACAATTCACACAGAAATAACGTATTAAAAAGCTGAGAGAGAGAGAGAGAGAAAATTGGCCTTTCTCAGAATCCAGCAGGGAAGCTGTCATGTCAGGTGGACAGATTAACTACATGTGCACGGATAAATCCTGTAGTTTGCACAAGTAAAGCAAGAGCAAGAAACAGCCGTTCTCTTCTGACAGGAATGTAGTTTAAAATCATGACCTGAGGCTGTATCTCTGTAGACACACATTAGACCGGCTCCGGGTTTAACTGAGATTTGTCTGTGCTGGGCCACATGCTTCCATTTGGGCTTCGAACACAAAAAGAGAACCGCAAATAATGCATATTTACTTCCACTGGGAAATTTAAAGTAAAAATCAGAGTCAGTTGGAGTGTTACAGACTCTGAACAGATCGCATCATCTGACAGAAAATCTCTTCACTGGCTTGAGATGAAGCTCAACTGAATACAACTTCAGTAATTGTAGTTCAGCTATGGAATGATGTGGACAAAGAGAAACATGTTGAACCATTTGATTTTAGGAAACACAGAAGTGTGTTTGAAAAAGCGCCAAAGAAAACAAATAGCTCACATGCTTTCATTTCTGATGTTTGTGGAAGAGTCTGTTCATTTGTGCTGTTCCACAGGATTTAGAGATTTTAGAAAGTGAGGTCACAACACACAGAACTCACTTTTATTGACAGTGATAATAAACAAGAGATGACAGTAAACAAAAATGAGACATGAACTGACTAAAGTTATATGATATTTGCTGTCCCTAATGATGTAGCACTTCATTTATTTAAATACGTGTCAGTTCCCTGTAGAGCCAGATTCGAACTTTCAACTATCCACATGAACATCAAAGATTAATGTATGAGAGCCATGCACTGACTCGCCCATGGCTCAAACCTTTAACTAATTATTATTAGTTTAAGGTTTAAAGGTTCATTTTTAAAGGCAAAGGAACATTTAAATTCCTGCACAAAGCTCAACAGCTTGACAGCAGGGAGAAAAATAATGGGACAAACCTTGCATCTTAAATTAGCAACCTGTCTACTTTTGCCAACTCATTCTTCTTGACAAACCTATCCCACAATCCCCTGCAGCAGTGTGTGCTCTAAAAGAGAGCACCTAAATTAGCTTTCCACAGTTAGCGGTCACCGCTTTGTGACCGACTTACCATTATCACCTGACTAATAAAACAAATGATCAGTCCTGGAGTGGCTGTCCTTTGAAAACAGTGTGTGTGTTTGGATTGTGCTTGTGGACATCTGCTGTGGTGATCTCACTCATTAGAGGAGGGCAGAAGATCAGACTGTGACCATCTTGCTGGCCCTCCAGTGAGCTGTGAAGGAACAAGGATCAGGACAGAAGAGCGTTGGCAGCTGAAGCCTTTATATATCCAAAGCAGTAAATGACGCCTTACTGCCTAAAATTACAGCTTCTCTGAGTTTGTAGCTGCACAGCTGTGTTATGAATGTTTGTTGGCAAACAGATAGAAACAGACAGTTTAGTTTTTCATGTCTGCTTTTCACCCTCTCTCTGACACTTGGAATTAAACGGGATGTTTTCGCCGCTTCCCTTTTCAGCGACGCTCCTTCAGCGTTTGAGGCTCCAGAGCTCAGCTGCAGGGAGAGACCGGCTGAGGTTCAGTAAATGCTCTTTAGACTGGGGAGGAAGTTTTGAAACTCACAGCGTGTTTTCATAAAACATTAAACTCTTTTATCTGAAAAGATCAAGGAAAATCAAGGAAAAAAAATCGCATGACGTGACCCCTTTAAAAATGCATGAATGTCATTGCATTAGATGCATCATTTTAAACCCGGTGGCATTTATTAAAGAAATAGCAAAAACAGTTTTTATGGAAAAGTTTTTGACAGTAGATCCAGCATACATTTTAATGACTTTAATAAAAAATGTTTTAACAAATTTAGTGTTTTATAAACGAGCTTTTATCTATGCCTAACAATGTGTATTATCTCTGATGATATTCACAACATACAGTAGCATATCTTCCTAAACTCAAATGCAATGCAAATATCATGCTGGATTCTTTCATTCATCAAAGAAGAACTTTGGTTGAGAAAGGATTGTTAGTCATGAATATTGGGATATATCGAGCAGTTAGGCCAATGTAGAGCAAACAATGAGCCAGAGGAAAACATCAGTGCTTTCTCTGAATACATTACAGTGTGAGTCTTAACCCCTGCGGTCCTATTAGAAGGACAGAAGAAAGACTTTCAGTGTCAGGAACTGGTTTTAATTGTGTTTTTTCTTGCTTTGTTGTTTGCAAAAGTTTGCCACAGATTGAGCAACATCTTATCTCAGTGAAATGCTCTGAAGAAATGATTATTCTTTAATCCAGTATCTCTTATCAGATATTGCTTATCTGTCTCAAACACAACTAATGTATAACACACACACACACAAGTGTGATGACATCCAAACAGCGATGTGAATATACATTTTCTGCAGGACTAATGTATGAAAACTTTTTAGAAAACAAATAAGAAGGGTGCGCTGTACAGTAGGTTGCCACAATATTTCATATGATCCGAGATGCACCCAGAGGCAAAAATTCACATGAAGGATGCAAACTCTCTTTCCTCTCCCCATATCTTCTCTTTCTTTCTGTTTTGGCTGTGTTCTCATCTTCTCAAGCATGCCAAGTGAACTGTCGGTCCGCAGATTTCTCTGTGATAGAGACTCTCGGGAGTCACGCTGGAAAAATATTGCAAAAATAAAGCAACAGAAGGACGAGAATCCTGAGGGATGGAAAGGAAGAAATGTGGACAAATGAACGTGTTACCCGACACATCCCTGGCATCATTCCGAGAGCCCTGAAGCCACACCGCATGCAGCAGTCATAAACGTTCCTCCTTCATGCCTCACGATCCCGTTTTCCTATTTTTTCCTGTTTTCCTTTCTGTCTTCACACCCTCCTTTAAACTTTCCCTCAATATCACAGACAGCTTGTTATGGAAACTGCTGTTCTGTTACAGTTATAAGCTGAGAGACCTGTGTTCACCATTCTCACTAAATTCTCACTAAAACATTTCAATGCTAATATAGAGAATATTGCCATGTGTAATTGCTTAACTGAGTTTAAGAAAAGCTTGTGTCCTCTATGATGTTAGGGCTCATTTAGAAAATGTTTCATGTAGTCAGTATGAAGGTCTGGGGACCTGAAGCCATGATCTGCATCATTCCCTCACATCAAGAGTTTTCACAAGAGCTGATAAAGATTTCCATCCATCCTGCTGCTCTTTTGTGTTTTCTGTGTTTTGAGTGTTTGTTAGCATGTTACTCTTCAGACACATTCATTTCCAGAACCGACCTGATCAATGTGAGGCACAGGGCCGGACAGATCCGGGGTGAACCAGAACCAGGATTCGCCTTGAACCTCTAAACTATTGATTGTTCCTGTGTGAATGTTTGACAGTTTGTCAGTTTTTACTTCTGCTGGACATTTTAAGAGGTGAATCTACAACCCCACACAAACACGTAATGAACATCAGCAGAGTTCTTCACCCTGTGCCGGGAGATTGATGGAGTTTAAACCATCCTTCAGACACCTTTTGGAGGTACTACTTTCAGAAGGTAGTAAACAGGCTTTCTTTTCAAGGAGGAGGCCAGCAGACCTGGGAATAAATATTTTACCAGGTTGAAAAACACACAAGAAGATGGTTGTTTCACTGGCCTGCAAGCAAGGTTTCAGAATACAGTGCCGTGGGCTAAAATCAATGTGTCCGTGGAGACTTTTAATGGAGATTATATTGATAAATGAACAGTTTTTAGAGTTTCACAAGAAAAACAGGAAGTGAATGTGATGCTATGTTCAATGATTCACTTAAATTTGGGTGTTTGTCAGTCTGTTGTTGTGGTTTGAGGCTCTTGTACTGTGAGCTGAGGGGAGGCAGATTGAGAACAGTCTCGTCTTCTTTAAAACCTTCATTTGGCTTTATTTCACCTCTCCAGATGGTCCATTAACTCCAGAGTAAATGTAAATGTTTAGGCTAATGCACCTTGAAGCTTTAATACTTTGCGCAGTGAGTTTGTGTCAGAACACACACACTGTAATTACACTGATGAACTTTTGTGTGGTTTATTTTTTAATAGAAAGCTGGTAATGAAATGGTTAACGCTAAAATGAAAACTGTATCATTATTTACTCCCACTCATGTTGTTTCAAACCTCTGTTCACTGAATGAAGTGTCTTCATGCATCCAGTTTATAATGCCCAAAACACGTTTTAATCGAATGATGAAGGGTAAATATCAACAGATCTTTATTTTTGGGTGAACTGTCTTTAATAAAAGTGAAGCTGACCTCACGGTTGTTCTGTGAGCTGTGGCGAGACAGACAAATAGCAGAGAAATTCTGTCAGACTCCTCTGGGACGTGTTTAAGGTCTCCTTTATTGACTCTATAAAGTCAAAGAGATCTACACCTTTATATATAAAAACAGAGGTCACCGCATCCACCGAACCTCCACAGTTCAATACAACATAAAAACAGACCAAACACCAGCGTCTTAAAGCTGATGACAGAGTTGTGTGTCTCAAACTTCAGACCCTCCCTCTGAAATGGCCAAATGATCTACATAAAAACATCTTGATATTAACTGCTGTGTGTTTTAGTGAAACAGGCTTAGAATGAGAAATAGCTTGTGATGGCACAGAGTTAGAGTAAATACCTTCTAAAGTTAAATGTAAAAAAAAACTGTGATTGTTTGTGAAAAGTGGAAGTAGTTTATCACGACAATAACAGGCTGTTTTTTATTAATTTGTTCTTGTTCTTCAATTGCACTTGTTCTGTCTGTTCTCTACAATCATGTTTCATGTATTATTTGATCTTCAGTAAAGCATGAGGGGGTGAGAAGAAATGACTGCAAACTCAACTTCTGCACATTGACACACAGCGAGACTGAATTAACTTCATCAGTCAGACATCTTCCCCTTCAGATGTTGTGCTGCATTCATAACATGTGCAGGAACAGATCACAAAAAGCCTTTTGCTTAACACTCTTCACCTCTGAACCTCACCAGAACATTGTGAACATTCGTGCTGAGCTGTAGATGTTAACTTAATGCCGCTAAGCACCATTTATTACTGAAGGACGTTTGTGTTTCTAAATACCCGCAGCTTCCTCTGTTTTCTGTGGAAGGGCTTTAAAGAGACTCTTTAAACTTCTCCTTCACTTCACTTTTGTAGGTTTTGTCTTTGACGTTCACTCGCAATGTTAATCAAACTATATCCCTCCTTCTTCCTGACATTAGAGTTAAGAAACTGTATTGGCTGCTGTACCTTTAATGTGTTAATGATTCGGTTATGATTGGCTCATTTCAGTTGATGTGGGTTCTCATGCTAATGTTTCATAGTTGTGATGTTGATAAACACAATATTCAAAATTATTATATATTATATCACAGTTGTTTTCTAAATATTTTTGGAGCACCCAGTGTTTCACAGTGATGTATCTCTGTACACACAGTATTTTGTGACATTTCATGTTAAACATTCTGGCTCTGGCGGCCATCTTGAGACGTGTATGTCGTCTGTTTGTTTACCAGTAGTTTTGAGAGACACTGTGGGCGTCTCCAGGCCTATAAACCATTAGCACTGAAAGGATGATGTATGACTTTACCTTCAGAGAGCAACTTCTGTGAGCATTTCAATCCCCCCAGATACCCCCGTTTAATTGTGCATTAAAGTCTGTGCGTCGCACCATTTGTTACTCGCGTTGTTTACCGTCCTATTTGAGTTCTAATTAATCCAAAAAACACAGAGCTGGGCTTCATTAACTTGTGCAGCTCAGGCTCATTGGAGGTTAATTAGCAGAGGAGACAGGAAGCCACACCGCAGCCCTGACAGAGTTTGTTGACCGTCAGATAAAGAGAAAAACCATTAGACTCTTTATCATCTTGTCATGCCTGAATGACACGAAAATGGCAAATAATTTTTTTGTTCTGCAAATCTCACTTCATGACAGGCATAAAATTAAAGATGTCTTCAAAAAAAGGCCAAATTTGGAGTAAAGAATTTCAGTTTTGAAATTCGTCATTGTCTTTAGTGGTTAAATGGCAGGAAATGTCTAATGTTGTTTCATAACCACAAAAACAACCAACATTCTGTAATTATTAAATGATACACATTTTATGTGTATATTAACCCAAATGCTGTTGCCTGTTTATGTGGAAAATAAAAGTTTGTTATTTCCAAAAAAAACAGTTGCAATATAAATTAAACGTTCAATGACAATGTTTTGAGTCTGTTGCTGACACAAGATCTCTTTTGGCTTTTAGGATCTGTGTAATATGATAACTATAAAGATAACTAACTATATTACTTTCCACACCAACAGACTAAGTGTTGCAGTAGTTGTAATACATGCATTAGTTGCATTTTAATGTTGCAGTACATGCAGTAGTTACAGTTTGAGTGTTGCTGTACATGCAGTAGTTGCAGTTTGAGTGTTGCCGTACATGCAGTAGTTGCAGTTTGAGTGTTGCCGTACATGCATGAGTGCTTTAAATTTAAATGATTTCAGTGATCCCAAACAATATTTTCCTCTGTGTTGTCAGCTCTATAGAATCTGTTCTCTTAAATGTAGACTTTTTGTTAAAACTTTATTGCTATCATTCGTAATGTGGACGTCCCTTTAGAAGACCTGTAATATGCAAACAGTACATGCAGTTTTTTGGTCAGCTGTTATTGCAGCATTATGATTTCTGTAGATGATTTTAATTGAAGGGAAGTGTTGCTTTAAGAGACGTTGATACTTTCACAGGTCTGATGTGTAAAATTACCTTTCAGGCCAGTAAAATATCTGAGTTTCAAACATCTGGGTGTTTTGCCTCAAGCCCTGTGAGAACTTCTGGAGAAATCTGAGTAAATGAAGCATCTGCACCCAAATAAACCTCAAAGAAAATTATTGAATTAACTCAAAAGTTAACAGCTGCATAATCTCTGCAATGGGCCTCTGAAGACTCCACAGCAACTCTCCCAACAATTAATTATCTCTCTCTCTCTGTTCCTGCGGCCCGGCCCGAATCCTGCTGCTTATGTCACAGATTAATGGTTAAACTCGTCAGCAGTCATTAAAATAAAGGATCTCGCCTCCCCTCACAAACCTGTTTTATCAGAATTGTGACTCAGAGGCCAGAGCTCAGAGTAAGAGGAAATTACATCTGTGGTCCCGCTGAGGTCATGAGATCACGCTGAGGTCATGAGATCACGCTGAGGTCATGAGATCACGCTGAGGTCATCTGTAGTCACGCTGAGGTCATGAGATCACGCTGAGGTCATGAGATCACGCTGAGGTCATGAGATCACGCTGAGGTCATCTGTAGTCACGCTGAGGTGATGAGGTCACCTGTGGTCATGCAGGTAATATGCAGGTTGATAGATATTGAATATATTGAAATAATTTTGACTGTTTTTCTTCAGAATACACATGTAATTTAAAATAAAATAAATAATGATGAATAAATGATCACAGTCATGTAAATCAATAATAGTTTGATAGTCAGATCTTTGATAAAAGTTAAGTTCTGCTTTATAATGCCCTCAGATTTTACTCCTGTTTTAATTAATCTTACATGAATCTTACTGTATGTTCAGTAATCTATACTGAATTAAATGGGATGGGGCACTTATTCTGTGTCCTTAAATCACAGAGCAGAATGAATGTTCATTATTAATGAACCATTTAATCATTTTAATCTAAACATAAACTGTTTACATCTTTGACGTCACATTATTTGGGCAAATTAATAATGTTCTAAACTGCTTGTTTTTTTTATTTATTACTTGAATTAACAGTGATAATTGAATAGTCATGTTTGCACATTAACAATTCAAGTTCAAATAAAGTGTTGTTGTGAGTTTGAGGTAATAAAAGCAGCACAGATGATCTCTGCATGATCTCTGATCCCATCTAAACCAAATTTAATAATCCTGAGGTCGGTTTTTGTGTCGCTTCTTTCCTGACAGAAGCACCTCAATGATTGCATCCAAACCTTTTCCATTTCTCACACAATCTGACCTCTGAGATGAATCTCGTTTTCAGTGAGAGCAAGAAAGCAAACGACAGCTGGGCTGTGACCCTCTCATGGCTCACGGCTCCCGGCCGACAGACTCTGATGACTGTCAGAAAGTGGGCTTTCAAAATGGTAGCACAAACAAGGCAGACGATGAGAAGCTATTCTCTGTCTCTCCCTCCCTCTCTCTCTCTCTCTCTCTCTCTCTCTGCGTCTGTCTGGATTTAGGAAATGTCTGGATTGTAGGGGTCTTAAAATCGTATTAAAGCTAACTATACTGAAGTTTTGATAAATCTGTTTCAGGTTATATCATTGAAACAACGGAGGAGGAGTGTTAGTGTTTGTTCTGCTGGTGTTTTTTGTTCCTACAGCTAGTTGTTTTTAGTCTTTTCTTTCTGTCAAGCTTTATAACTCTCTGATTTCATATTTCCATACTTTTATTTAGTTTGCGTGTTACTGTAGAAACAGGACATCTCTCTAGTACCAAGGGTCTTAATTGTGTCCTAATACAGAGGACAGAAGACACAGTGCTGTGGGATTTTAAAAGCAACACAATGTTGTTCTGCTGAGAGGAATATGTGTCAGTCTGTCTGTCTGTCAGTCACATGAAGTCGTGCTGATGGCTGTTCTGAATCTGCTCAAATCTCTCCTGTTTATCATTCTGCTTGAATGCATATTAATGGCCACGTCCTATACCTGCCATCTGTAATGCATAAAAATGTGCTTCATAATTTACAGTCAGTCAGGCGGCCACATCGAAAAGCCAAAGTAACTGTAGGGATTTTCTCTCTCTCTCTCTCTCTCTCTCTCTCTCGCTCGCTCTCTCTCTGTCTCACTCTCTCTCTGTCTTGCTCTCTTTCTCTGTCTCTCTCTCTCTTTCTCTCTCTCCACCCCTCCATGTGTCACTTTATGGACTGCTCTGCAAATTGGTGAGGAATGAAAATGAAAATTCTGGATAAAGATGAGAAAAGCAGAACTCTGGCCTGATCTGCGTCAGCATAATATGTGTGTCACATAAATCTTTGAGGGGTTGGGAGAGTAAGTGTAGAGAAACGCTCTGATATGGTTTGTGGGAACGTTCGCTTTGATACCCAGATACTGTCAAATCAGAGATCTGCCAACGCAGACACGCAGCGCCGCAGACGCGATAAGCTGAGTGTGTGAAACTACATCAGTGTAACGCTTCCTTTGAGGAAACTGTGTAGTGTTAGTGTTTGTATTTACTGTACACTCTCACACAGGCCTGTTTAATGATCTAATGGGTCATTGAACTCATTTTTATGTCCTTGAACTTTTCATGAAGCAAAATCTTGACATTTTAGACGCAAGTTAAAGGTCAGACTGTATGAACTGTAATGTTGTGATGTTGTGTGGTGATAGTGTTAATAATCACATTTGTTATACTGATGGCAATGTTGTTCATATGCCTTTAGTGAACAATGCAGTGTTGTGATTGCGCACACACACACACACACACACACACACACACACTAATGAGAGGCCAGGCAGGTGAGTCAGTGGTGGCAGCATGAGAGAGACAGACAGACAGACAAACAGACAGACAGACTCATTAATTATATGGGAAATTTACAAATATATCATAGTGTTGATTTGACATTATTGTATAAATAAGTGCAGTACACTACAGAATTGTTATATTTATGGAGACATAAGTCATAATACTGACGTGTATGTAAAGATCACAGGCTGATATTTCTGAATGTTTGTCTTTCTGAAACCTGTTTTATGTGTCATAAATACTAAAATTAGGTCATTAGCAGCACATTGTGTTTCAAACACTTTCCAGATGTAGTTAAAGCCTCATCTGATCTCAGGATTAATTTCTGGCAAACATGAAACTTTTGACAGGTGGCCAGATGCTTGGGTTAAGTTAGGTTAAGTTAACTTAAGTTCAGACAGGCAAATAAAACATCACTTAGTAGAACAAGGAGCCGGTCACTAAGTCACAATGTTAGGGTGACATCAAACCTGACGTGAGTTTACACTGAATACAAATTTTGAAAAACTACATTGCATTGAGAAATATGTTGTTATGCTGATAATGCAAGTTGTAATAAGAAACTGTATTGAATTTATGCACATCAGTGTTTACGCTAGCAATTTCTGACCACGTTTGGGGCATATCTGCCCCAAAACTCTAAATCCTTTTGATATTAGGGCAACAATACAGATTTACATAATAGCATTAAACTAGAAATGTAACGTTACTGTATTGATTACAGCTGGTGTGCAAAATTTTCAGAGATTGTCACTGGTTTGTGTGTAAGCTTTGACCTTGATTAAAATGACCTTCCTAGTTTGAAATCAATAATATGTGCACAGATAATTGTTACAAAGCTCCAGTCCAGTGGAGCATAAACACCCCAAAATGATTAAATTTTTCTAAAGGTTATTTTCAAATCTGGCTAATACTGCAACAAATGAAACATTAGGAGAGATTCCTCATGCGTGAACTTTCAGACAGTCTTCCTTCAGGTCTGGTGCAGGAGGCGAGCTGCGTCTGGTGGAGGATACAGTAATTGACAGATGAAAGGAAGTCTTGAGCTGTGAGCCGCTCATTGATTGATGGGGCAACATGAGAAGCTGTCTGCCTCTCTCCATTGTGTGACTGCTCAATCAGACGCTTCTCCACCACGGGGGGCATCAATATGGATGAAGGTGGGCTGTCAGGGCTGTGCTGTGACACTCGTGCCTCTCATTGTCTTGCTTTTTATTGTTCGTGTTTTTCATTTCATTTTAATTTCTCTCCCTCCCCCCTTCGCCTGTCTGCCTCCCCCTTTATCTCCGCAGCGTCTGAGCCGGGGGCGGTACGGTAAAAACTCCCATTTTACTGTAATTTCAGACTCTAGCAAGCTCTAATAACTGAATTACCCCTGGAGGTATGTTTTGAACCACAGTTGCAAAGAGTTGTTTTAATTTACCTTAATTTAATTCTCGTTCCACTTTGTGATTGTTCATAAGACTTTGTCATCTGAACTTAAGGGGTGAAAACAATAACCCTCCGTCTCTCACTCACGTTTGGTTTAGCTGTTCCTGGGGAATTCAGAAAGAAGCTGTTTATTTTTTAAAAGACTGTTGGCTTTTACAGACAAAATGCAGCAAAATTATATTATTGAAAAGAATAGTGCTAACATTGAATAGCGCTCATAGAATAGTGCTAACAATGCCAACATCATTGGTTTGATTTCTTCTGAGAACATCAAAATCAACTGATGTGATAACTGATTGATGTGATAACTCATGTGATAACTCGTGTGATAACTGATTGATGTTATAACTCATGTGATAACTTATGTGATAACTGATTGATGTGATAACTCATGTGATAACTCATGTGATAAACYGTAGCCTTCAGTGCATTCTTGCTTTTGAGAACGTGGCAGCCAATAGCATATGCTTTTCACATGAAGTTATCTTGAGGCTCTCGTTTTTCATTGGTCCAGAGTCCTGTTGTGTTAGTATTTGGCAGGACAGAGGCTGCCGTAATCAGCCACTGTGTTCTGTCTGACTGTCAGGGATTATGAATTGAGTCCAGAGACTGTAGTTGTACTCTAGCACCTTCTTCCAAATCTCCACAGCTCCGTTCCAGACCCCCGGAGCAGCCGACCTTTCCTTTGATGAGCGGTTATGACACGACGACCGTCGTCGCTCGAGCCCCCCGGCATGTCCCGGCAAATGCCACAGTGTTAATTGATTATGTGATTCTGTCTCACAAGCGAGATGTTTTGATAGTCTTATGTGATACAGAGAAATTTCCTGCAAGCGTCTGCTGTTGGAAGACTCTGAGTAATCATTAAAATGTATCAGATTCGAGCCATTTGGCAAAGAAATTGGACAGATTTGGTAGCAGTTTTTGCTGGGTTTACATCTGTGCCTGTGTCCTTATTACAGCAACAACCAGCCAATCCTCTTCATCCAATTGTATTATCCTAAATGTATTTGCTGAAGACAGTAACTTCCTCCAGCCCTCAGGAATCAGTCTTAATTATGTCCTAATAGTGTTGTTGGGCAGAAGCATCTATTGTTGCAGGAACAGGGACTAAGACTAGTTGTGTTTACACAGAGCTTGTTAGACTCCATCTCTCCTGGGCTTGAAACATCTGGCTCAGTTCTAGAGCCAAGCAGCGGCACAACCCGTCCCCAGCAGGAAGCACAGACGCCAGACACCTCTATTCCAGCTCCCCCCCCAGGAAGTGGCTTTTGAGCTTTTAAACAGGTGTCCGTTTTTAAATGAGCAATATAAATATGACGCAGTGCTTATCGTTGTCCTTCAAATCGCTTTAAAGGTCTGAAACATAAGGCTGAAAGAAAGCATATTGTGACAACAAGGTCACATGTTTGCAATGTATTAGCCAATCATACGCCTGTACTTTAAATGAGAGTCTAGGCTGGTACTAGCCTTCTAACATGATAGCTGGTTTCTACATGATTTAAGCTGGTAGACCATCCTGGAGTCGTGGGTCCTGCTGAACCAACTCGTGTTTTATTCTGTCTCAAAACAAAACTAGCAGCTTAAGCTACATTTTCAAACAGTTGCTTTCTTGCAGGAAGTGTGTTGTTGACCAGATGATGTAGATGTACTACATTGCGGTGGCCTTTCCAGCAGATTATAAAAGTGGATCATGTTTTACATTGAGTGTGAATTGAAATTCACAGCAGATCAGTGTGTGTTTGTTACTGCAGGAGTTGTGTCCTTGTCTCAAGGGTACATCCCCCTCACCACAGAGTCCTCTGCCCTCAGCTTTATAGCATGTCATTGGCTGTGGTTTTTGATATGAGGCTTTTCAGCAGAAAATGGTCTGTTGTCCACCAGCCTGAGGTGTCCTGAGGTGACAGTTATCTCTCTCTCTCTCTCTCTCTCTCTCTCT
>JBAJNP010006124.1:1366-26591 GCA_036877545.1 Yasuhikotakia modesta | reverse complement strand
TATATATATACTCATTATTACTCATTATTTGTATGGTTTTTTTTGCTTCTGTACAATATTTAATAAAGAACAGCAGTCACATTAATACATTTAACACTGGCCCGGTTGGTGTTTTTAAACATTTATTTTGAACTTCAAATCCCTTCAGGAAAAAAGCCTCAAGGTTTGTCTGTGTTTATAGACTATAGTATTTATTAAACTGTTGCAACTGTAGTTGTTTGAACATTTGTGCTGTTATCAAAGTGGAATTATTAATCTATCCTCTGACAAGCAATAGAGACTCTTTCATTAACAGAAATAAAACAAGTCTTTTCTGAAGCATTAAACTAAATGAAAATGACTACGTTTGTTGTACATCATATTAATGCATTCACGTGGGATTTCCTTTAAGCTCATGTCACAAGCTGATTTATACCTGTTTTCATTTCGTAGCCAAAATTGATTTTCTGATGAACACTTGCTCTTGCAGGTGTAATACATTTTAAGGAAACATTTATTGTACAATAAATCCCTCAGTTGCTTATTCATTAAATGTGATAAATCACGTGGTTCTGTCAGGCCATAACGTGAAAACATCTTTATCAGACAGAAGAAATCTGTCCTTTATGCGTGAAATAAGACAGAAACTGAGGACAGGTTTTGATTTATGAGGCCTGCTGACCTCAGAGATGTGAATGAGTGAGACGAGCAGAAGAATGAAATGAATCTTTCATTAGGAAAGAGCCGTATGGTGATTTAATACCAGTGTGTGTCACGGATCATCTGTGCATCTGAGATCAGAGCAATACCTGTTAATTCTGGTGATTCATGGGCGTTTCAAAGGATTATAAAGAGTGGATTTTAATTGGAGTCTGTAGGATATACCCTTTACTAAGTATAATACACTTTTATAGTGTATTAAATTGGCCTGGACCTTCCATGACTTGGCACATCCTTTGGCTTCAATGGACACTGAAGTTACAGTCTCACACACACCACTAGATGGCGCCACTAGAATACATGTTAGAGGACAACATTGTTTATATTCATCTAGTTATCTCGAAAAGTTTGTGTTTGTTTTGTTTTTTTTTAAAGGTGTTTATATGATGCCAGGCTCTACTTTCATTGTTAAATAAATAAATAGTGCAACTTATTTCATGTTGTCTCAACAAATGACATAATAGTTATTACAGAACAGCTGATGTATAAGTTACACGTGTTTTTGCGTTAACTCAGTTTATTTATGCCAATTTCATTAAATATAGAAACAATTTGTCCCAAAAAAAATTGCTGGTTTTTTCCGGTGTCAATATAGTTGAAGTACCGAGCGCTTCTTAATTACGTCACGACGTCACGACGTCACTCCCACGTTGACGTCAAAGTCTTAAGACCGGTGCGGAAATAATTCACTTTAATGCAAACAGTTAAATTCAGAAACATTGCATTTAGTAAAAAAACAGTTTCTATTCTTTTTTTAGAGAATAAACGTGGTTTAATATTTTAATACGATCCAAAGGACGTCGTTTGGAAAAGGAGCTGGAATTAAACCCCAGACGACAGGAGGGTAACATCTAAATTTTCAGCTTTTTATATGTTATATTATGTTATGAAACTTTGGCATTTATTAATAATACAAGTACCCTTATAAGGGAACAGCAGTGTGTGTGTTTGCTGAATTAATGTGGCCAGTCTTGCACCTTGGAGGTCCTTGTAAATAATATTAGTTATGAAGCATGTTTGTTGTGTTGTGTTGTATTATTATATTGTATTGTATTGTATTATTGTATTGATTCAGCACTTGGAAATGACTCGTTTTTATCAGTGTCTTGTGCTATGAGAGGCTTGTTTTTAGACCCTGTTGTCAGTTTCATAGCTGTGAGTTCAGAGATATTGAGTGTATGTCTCAATAGAGTTTATTAAATCTGTGCATGTGTTCAGATCTTTGTGTCTAATGCTAAACCTTTATATGTGTTACTGTTATATAAAAGTGTTGGTTAGAAGTTGCATGATCGTGTATTTGAATGCAGTTAGTGTGTAACACAAGCACCTGCTGTGGCAGTATGTGATGACTATTTAGGGCTCACTTGGTATTCAGCATGTCAGGCTTATGACTTCAGGTGACTTATAACGTAAGATGTGCTAGTGTCCTCATAGCTGGACCTTCTGTACCCTTTTAGGGGTAGTTAAAGTCCAGAGTTAGGCTACTACAGGTGTATCTTTCCAGGTACTGCCCCAGTGGTCCATATTTTGCACATATTTTTCTCAGACAGTGTACTTATAGTAAAGTTGACTCTGAATGACCCCAGTTGAGGTTATCATTACATGTTTTGTGGTTTATTTATCATAACTTTAAATTTGAAACGCTTTGTAGATGTCGTTCAGACTCTAATGTATATTTGCTATGATGTCTGTAAAGTTTAGGGGCTGTTAGCTAGTAAGCGGAGCAAGGTGAGCTGTAGAGGTCCTTGTTTTGACTTGCCGGCTTGAAGCCAGTGCTCTCAAGTTGATATTCAGCACCCCACGGCTGCCTTTAGCGGTAATTTCCTTTCATTGGACTGTTTATAAAATGTTGCTGTAAGCCCAGAGTTATTAGAGGCACTTCGTATGGAATCTGATTAGCATCTTAAAACGTGGCAAATTAATTCTCAAGTGCTGTTGTCTGCGCGCGTTCCTCTCGCTTTAAAACAAAACGAACTAATGGAACGCAAATTGAAGTCAAGGTCACCGTGCCTTTGAAGGCTGTGTGTGTGTGGAGCAATTTTCCCTTTGTTCAGCCCGAAAGACGGAATAAATGTTTGATAATTAGGTGAGGCTGGGCTGTCCGGAGTTTTGTAGGCAGTGGACAGACTGACAGAATGGGAGCAACCTTAAGACAGAGGCCCGGTTGGGCGCTCAACGCATTAGTAATCAACTTCTCTTTCTCATCTCTAACAATCGTTCTTGAGTGAGACTTCAAGTTCTAGATCCGTCAAAAGGCGGGGAGTAAATTTAGATTCGCACATTTGTACCCTTTCATATCTCAGTGTAGTTTCTCCTCTTCTCTTATTAGGCATTAATGGGTTTTCAATGGAGTTCAATATCTTCAGCCCCTTCTCCTACTTGTCAGGCTCCACTGCCCAAAACCAGGAGAATTAATTACAATTGATTAAACTCATTTTGGCGGGAACCCATTCCACATCTAAAAATAATTCACCATTTCCTTTTGTTCTTTAATCAGACGGGGAGGTTTTCAACGTCCCAAGGGAAATTGCCTGACAAAAGAGGGAGGTCTTCTGTGATTGGCTGGTCAGGGGGGACTGTGGGTGATTGGAGTTTTCCTTCGTGTCTTTGCACAATAATATGTGGAGCAAAAACTTTTACGTAAACTTTGTAGAGAACCACAAACAGTGGAGCTATCGTGAAGCCAGTTTGGAGAGAGATTTGGGATTGTTCTTCTAAATTTTCCATAGAAAATAAGCTATTGATTGTGCATGTTAATGTAAGCAACACAAGCAGAGTGTCGCCTTTCCAGCACAATTTTAAGCCAAGTAGTTGCAAAAAACCTGTTGCTTCTGAAACGTTTTTCTTATTCTGATGATGTCACAAAGTACTATTTTTCCACACTTTCTGTTAATAGCAGATTTTGGGATTCGTAACGATTGTATTGAGCTGTGGTCCACTTAGAATTTGTGGCTTGGGAAGATTTTGACCTGTTGGAAAACTGTAGCCATTTTCTTCACCTGTATTGTTTTTTCCTGCTTTTGAATGCATCAGCGTCAGCATTGTCTCTGGAGAAGCCGTCTCCAGGGGTGAAAACATTTCTCACGACTGCAGCAAACGATCTCAATTTTTCTTCTTACTGACATCTGCACCTTTCCCAGGAGTATAATGGAATTTAGAGCAGCCACATCCCATCACACACTATTATATCTTGTCAACATTTTAGACGTGTACCATGAGAAAACGTTTCCTTCCACGGAAATAGTTCCTCAGTTCAAGTCTAGGAAAACATTCAAGCCTCAAACCTTACATTTTAACCATCGAGAATTCAAGCTGCCGTGATATTATGATAGACGCTCTTGCAACTGCAGACCGCATGCGGTGTAATTCGGTGCATTGGTAGCGTTGACGATCACATGCTGTTTCAAAAGGGTTTCATTGAGATTTTTTTCTTTGTGTCAGTGTCCAAATTTGTCCAAAAAGCTTCTAGCTGGTCTATCTAGAGAGAGATTTCAGGGTCCTTCTAGTTCAGATTTGCTCTTTCAAAGCTCACTAAACTTTTCTGAAGTTCTTCCTTGTTTCGTTGAAGTAATGTTGTCTCTGTTTCTTATAAGGTTTCTTTAGAAAATAGGCATAAATGAAACATTAACTGGTGACATACATTACAAGTTTAGAGATAAAAAATGAATGTAAATATTACAGTGCACACAGTGGTAGGGTTTGAATTGAAATCTTTTATTTTTAAATTTGAGGACAGTGTTAGATATTGTAAGATTAACATTTAGACCATGAAACAGAACATTTCCTTGCTAACAGGGAAAAATGTTCGAATATAGGCTGAAAGTTTAGCAAAACGTTCACAATTCCTGCAATTTTCAAAATTAAGTTTTTAACCTTTTTTTCCTTAATATAAATGTAAGAGAAACACCACAAGTGTTAGCTGGGTTAAGTTGTCGATTTGCTTCTATTTAATCTCACACTGCAGGCAGGGAGAAACCGTTGAGATATTAAAGAGATCTCATTTGTGGGCGTCCCACACGACACACTCCATGTGGTTCAGTCTGCGTTTACATCAAAAGTCTCACTGGAGGCCTGAACCTGTTTTGATTTGCGCTATGGGGGCTGGTTAATACACAGGCGTGCGGTTCATCTTCCAGCGAGTTTCAGGTTAGATGATTTTTAATGTTTTCAGATGACAGACTTCATTAGCTCTCTGTTCTGCTCTAGCTTTGGGCCAAGCAAATGCATATGAAACGACGAGGGTAAAAAACATTGCAGCGCTTTTAAAAAAACACCTTGGGGGTTTTTTGTGTCTCGTAAGTGCATGTAAAACATGTGCGTTTCATTACTGCCCCAGTTCATTCACTGGTTCACGGTTTGATCGAATATGTGCATAAACTTATTCATTAATCTATTCATTTATGCGCACTTGAAGAACGCACGGCATTATTCTACACTTATCGTAACGGTTCTTGTGCTGTTGTAGATGGGGAAACACAAGTGTCACCAAGACGTATGATCCCTGGTAGAATTTAGATTCTGGAAATGTGTTTGGCCTGCTGTGAACATGCGTATTGCTCTCTCCGTGGATTTGTGTGCATTCTGGATGCGATGGTTTAATCTGTGCAGCCTGGAGAAGAGAAAAATCAGTTCACTTTTATCTGGTCTTCCTTGATGTGTTGTTTTTCTATGGATCAGTCATGTTACTGTAAAAAGAAACGTCCCGTTCATTTTCTCTATAAAGAAAGTCATTTTTAATGATAACACAAACCTTTCAAGATAGACTAACCATGAGATCTGAGGTTGTTAAGCTCATGTGCTCAGTAATTTCAGAGTCTGCAAAGAGTTGTGCAAACTAAAAGTTATTCTCCTCTTAGACAAGTCAGTGTAACAATTAGTAATACAAAAAATTGTTATCAAACTTTAATAAGTATAATGCGGTGGTACAGTTTGTTGTTAGTTTAGTTTGTGGTTCTTAAATTAGTTTTTGTATTAAAATGAATGTACTGTTTTTACAGACTGTAAAAATAGACTGTAACACCTTTTGTATGTGTGTGTGTGTGTGTGTGGGTGTGTTTCCAGGGATTGAACCCACAACCTTTGTGCTGCTAACACAATGCTCTATCAGTTACAGAAACACTGTATGATGTTAATAACCGTGACCCACAAATAGCCTACAGAGGGCAGCGGCGCTCCACAGTCCAAACGGTGCAGTTTTGAAAGGCATTGTAATCTTTGGCTCATCTCTTCTTCCTGTCTGTCTCTGTCTGACTCTCAGCGGTATTCTTGTGGGCCAGATATAATTAATGAATCACTATTTACATCCAGTCTTTTTGCCCCCAATCCCCTTCATCCCTCCATGCCTCCACCTGACAGAGGCAAGTGTGGAGATTGACAGATTGGCTATTTCTGGATATCAGCTGTAATTAAAGCTCATTTAGGCTGCTGATGGCATTTTCCACCCCTTCCATTCGCTCCAATTAGAGACGGTATTAGGTTCCAAACATTGTGGATCAGATAAGCTTATTAAAAGGAGAACTCGGAAGGTCCGAGGAAACAATGAACCTCTGTGTCCGAGGAGCCTTCCGGGAGTATCCGAGTTATAGATGCCCTGTGATGCACACAATAGACGAGGGCTCTATATAGATCAGATAGGATGCTATAGATCAGACAGATTGTGTTTGGTAAAAATTGTGTTTGCATTTGTTTCACTGACTCCCCACCGTTCGGACCAAAAATGAGTTTTTTTATATAGAATGGGCTGTTAATAAACGGTGTACAGTATGGGCATAAATGGTCTGAGCTTTAAAAGTGGGGTAGGCAATTTCATAGTGGTTAGTGATAGCTAGTCTAGCTAGCTTTGAAACGGTAAGATCGCACCCTCTCCAAAGCCACGCCTCTTTCAGAACCCATGAACAAGACGCAAATATATACTTGGACAGGCAAGTAGGACATCATATTGCGATTGGCCCATGAACATTTTGTGGTCCTGTGTCTTCCATCAAAGATTTATATTAATAGCAATACATTAAGAGCACTTAGTGGTTGCTATCAGGTTGTGAAGAGACTTTTAGCAAGACTACCTTAGCTGCCTATTATGATTTATTTTTAACATGTTCATGAATTTTAGAATAATACAGTTGATATATTTGTCTATTTGTGAAGATGTTCACTGTTAGAGGTACAGTATTACCCAAGAATCCTCACATAATAAAAGTGTTCAGAATTGTAATTTTTGAGTCAACCGTTCTTTTAAGTGAAAAAAACAAAAATCAGTAATACTGTAACGGCAAGGCTAGAGAAACACTTGGGCATGTTACAGCTGCTCAGCCTTGTGTCCAGTAAATAATTTAATCATAGCATTTTTTACTGCAGATATTATAAATCAATATTTTTGTACTCTCTGAAGTATTTCACTAATAATGCATTATTCATCGCTTACATTTAGTCCAGGATCAAACCCATTTCTAGTATGCATACTCTCGCTGTCCTAACCTCAGCAACGGATCATGGCAGTAACACTTTTTGCTAGATTCCAGGTGGACTTAAATGTCTTTTGAAAGATTTATGAACTTCAGAAAGCATCCAAGTTAGAAACTCTCTCCCTCAGGCATTTTTCACCGCTTCCACTCAAAAACACTTTGTCATGGTAAATACTTCTTTCAACATGCGATCAAATGCTTTTGTTAATAGACAGCCAAACATGTTCTCTCTGTGGCGTGGAACTGCACAAACTTTATCTGACGGTCCTCCTCAGCTGATACAAGCTTGTTAAAGAACGGAGAACAAATGCAAAGCTTTTTATCAACTCTTTTCTTGGTCTTAATGTGTTTTGCTTGCTGTTTTTGTTTAAAGGCGCTACCCATTGCTTCCATTTACCTCTCTTAAATGTGTGGTCCTGCAAGGCTGAATAATAAATGGCTGTTTTTTGTTTTTGGTAGATATTTTGCCAATTTTCTGCCTGCTTTGCCACCCACCTGCCCTCTTTTTGCATGGCATCGGTGGAACGATACTTCCTAAAGAGTTTTTTCTCCTCTAGCCCTGCCGATGGTGACTTACATATAAATGCTAATTTATTTTCAGCCATTCAGGTATCTAGTAATTCACTGGCACTGTCTAATGTGACGGTTGAATGGCGAGAAAGAAAGAAAACCAAAAAGGTTACTGTGACACGGTGTGCCGATCAACAAACACTGTCTGTATTAATGGAAATATTGGAGAACCCAAAAAATACAAAATAGTTGAATTCTGCAAGTAGGAAAGTCATTTTTCTGCTATTATTAGGGTGTATCGGCTTATTATACTGTATGTTTATTTATTTGTTTGCTTATTTTGTGTAAATCCTGTAGTGCATTTGTAAGGAATGAAGATGACTCAGAGAGTGTAACTTGCTAAAAAGTGTAAAAGTGCTGGAAATAAATTAGAGTGATTCTGTCAAACTCCCAGTATCTGAATACATCACCGTATCTCAGGCCGTCGCACTTATAGCTCCAGGTGACTGTTTGTGCCCTGCAATCAGCTCTGATCTGGTGCATTGATCACAGGGAAGCAAGCTTTTACCAATAATGAAAGTGCAGGGGGCTCAAAGCAGGGAAAAGGACCAGTGACATCTGCCATTTGTGGATGTTGGAGATAAGATGCATGTGGCCTATATGATGGCTGTGGATGATGGAGACTGGGTGGTAACAGTGAACTGATGTTTGTGTACACAGATATGTGTGTGTGTGTGTGTGAGTGTTTGGGTCAGTGATAGCAACATGAAATGGAGGGATTGTTTTGTGAGATTCTACACTGTGCAGAAGTCAAATGGCCAAAGATTTGGCTGGGTGTGTTTACAAGCCTGCTGGTGGAAAGCGAGTGATGTTTATTTCTCTTTGAGGCCGCACCGATCCGCATCTATCAGAAGCGAGTGGGCATATCTGCTGTATTCAGACAACATCTGTGTGCTTGGTTTCATACAGACATCAGCAGAGGCATCTGACTGTGACACGCTGGACGGTGTGTTCTGCTAGTTTCCGGGTGTGATTCACACACGGCAAAATAAATTATCAGTCACATTGGTGTGTAATCGTTGTGTTAATAAGAACTCACCTTTCATATTAAAAGGGATATCTTGAATCTGGCTGATGAAACGGTTTAACCAGACAAATGCTGACTGAGATTGTAGGGTTTAGCATCAGCATGGATACAAGCAAGCACACCAATTTGTTTGAAGGATTAAAAACGGCCCCTGCCATTTGTTGAAAGCAGTAAATAAATTCATAAATGTTTATGCATTTATTTCCCAACTTCTAAATAAGTGTTTAAACTCTCTTAACCAGTTCCCTGAAAAGGTGCCTTTATACCAAAGATCGTTGACTGTTCAAGTGTCATGTTTTTATGCTAGGTTCTTGTTTTGCAGTCAGATGTGATTATTTCTGTGATACGAGCAAGAATCTGTGATTTTGCAATAGTAAACATGTTTGCAGGTCAACCTTGAGACTAACACACTACCTTGTTTTAAAGATTTGCTGTTCTGGTCTGTAAACAGGGTAAATGATAACAGGGAGAGATTAACCTATCAATGCACAGAGATTATAAATGAATTATTGGCTTTTTGGAGCTACAGAAATAGTATGTTTTGACAGTGGAAGCTGACAGTTTGTGATATGTAGCTTAACAACTCAGGCATATCTACATCTTTTTGCTGTTCCTTGCTGACCCCAGTAACAATATAAAGTCCTGGCCGAGGCTTGCGGGGACAGAGCTTCTAGTCAGTAACTGTTCTGTGTATCTAGCAGACCTTGTGCTCACCATGCATGTAATCTTCTTACAAAGGCAATATCCTGCAAATAAAACAGTCACTGCATCTGGGAAGGTTTGGTGAAATGAAACCTTGTGACTAAAGATACACGGCCGTACATGTGAGCTGGATCTTCTCAACAACTTTTGCCTTATATGAAATGTATATTTTTATGCAGACTTTAAATGAAAGTCTCTAATTTATTATGGAGATGATGACTGGTTTTTCCTGCCCGCAATATAATGAGGCTCGATATACTATGTGACAATATAGCATAATATGGTTTGAAAGATGCTGTGAGTGCATGCTGTGCAGTGTTACATAGCATGCTAGTGCTACATTGCAAAGCATAGCTTTATTTTAGAAGTATTTAATGTTTGGTGACTTATTGTTTATTAAATTGTTGACAGCAGAAGTTCTTCATTTGAATCTCAGGACTTCAGCAGCACACTTGGTTTAATGATGCAGAAATTCTGAGCGTCCATTGACTCGTGACGCATGCTGTAAAGCCCCCAGTGTCTCAATCAATGTGTCCACTGATTAACATTTAACATGCATCCTGCCCGTTTAACAAGTCTGTCACTGTTCACACTTACTGAATGTGGAGATTAGATTCACATTATACATCAGATTCACATCAGATCTACATTAGATAAAATGGCCAACAGGTACATCACACTCAGTTATCATTTCATCATTTTAATGCTGAAGTTAGTGGATGGTGCCTGTCACAATCTATTTTCTCTCTCTCTCTCTCTCTCTCTCTCTCTCTCTCTCCTTAGCTCATTCTTAGCTCAGTCTTTTTCAGGTCAGGCTTTTCTAACACACACACTAACACAGTCGCACACAAAGGCATGGAAATACACTTACAGCTAATGCGTCCAATTTGAATGGATTTTGAGGCAGTATTACCTGTGTGTTAGCTATGGATCACACAGGAAATGACCAGGGACTGTACAGTTCCCCACTGAGATGGTGGATAATGCGCTAATACTATTATTTTATCTCTCGTTCGCTCTATTATGCTCCTATTTTCTTTTTTCACACTTGCATATGCAGAAATTGGCATGAACACTCACAGTGTGGGTTTAGACCTGTTGTCTGTTATCTCTCATAAGAATAACCAAACATTAAACTTTGAGGCTGTAGTTAGTGCAGTTTATTAGTGTAGTTTATTAGTGCAGACTTTAAACAGTGATTGGAAAATCCAGAATTGTGTGGCGTTTTGATTTTAACTATAGTTTGTTCAATAGATGCATATTTTATTGGATTTTTAACAGCTTTTTCTTATATAACTACTTAGCAAAAATAATTAATGATTTACATTTTAAGCAGTGAGGTTTGGGCGTGTTTAAATACCGTGTGTGTCCTACAGGAAATGACTTAAGAGTGAAGATAATATGTAACTTTTCCCCTTTAAAACACCACCTAACTGTTACATCACCTGATTGTGTAACTGTATGTGCATGTGAGATAACATCCAAAATGGAGAATAAAGAGTTTTGGTAAGATGCACTCCAGACGTTTATTCGTGTGTGTGTGTTTATGTGTGAATATATAATTGCATGTAAATGCACATGGCTGCTGTCACGCAACATTTTGTTTCTGATCTTCAAGACTACCCATAATCCTCGGCTTTGCATGAGATGAAGGACGCAACTCTTGTTCCCACGATGTCCTTGGTAATACATTATCACCACGCTGATAAAAAGCAAACATGACGAGCGAATGAGAGACGAACAAAATCCTATTTTTCCTATGCATCACTTATGTCAATACGGATGGGGGAAGTCAGGCGCTAAATTACCCATCACACCGTCCATGCATGAAACGTTTCATTTGCATATTTAATCATGATATGCGGGATGATGCCCTGGGTCTTCTCCTATTGGACGCTCTGTACTTGTTCACAGTATGGTACAGAATATACAATATAATGTATAATAATGTACAATATACTTTCAGAGCTGCCTTCCTGCCTAAAAGGACACAGTGAATAGAAGAAAAAGCTGAGCTGCTTTTATCGATTTTTTTTTTCAAAGGCCTATTGTGTCCGAATCAATTTGCGCAAATTGTTCTGAGTGAAAATGGCACAGTACTGTTCAATTTGAGTGTATTCACATATTTTGGAGATGATGAAAGGATGTCTAAAGACGGCTGCTGTCAAATAAGCTGAGAGTTGAGATTCGAACAAACAGCGCATTTAACTAACCTTAAAGTGTTTCTGTTGATGCCTGTACCTTAGACCAGACGTCAGGACGTGATAATGCCCTTCAAGGGCATCTCAGTCGTAGGCGGCTGCGTACAGGAGGCAATTGTAGTTGCGACAACTTGTCAGAGGATTTGTATAGATCGTTTGTATGTTTGGATTTATGCTTTAGACCAGACTTGGGCAGACTTGTGAGTTTAGCTCTGTCCCTTATCAAACACACCTGAACCTGCTAATGCTAGAATTAGGTTAATATAGTATTAATGGATATGAACAATATTTACTGAGTGCATAATTGTTACGAAGCGATCTGCGATTACCCATTATTAATTAATAATATTATATGTGTAGTTAGCTGGACATGAATGGAAGCGTTGTCACACGTCTTTTAAAAACAGGCCTAATCCTCGTATAGAAATATAGTGTGAGTGGAGATATAGATGTCTGAATTGGGTCTGGATAATCAAAAGCTTATATTAAAACCCAGTCCAGTGATGTGACAGGTAATAAACTCTTCAGTTACAGTGCTGGTGAGTCCCATAGCACACGATTCCAAAGAAACAAGCGTCTATGATGAGGACTGATGAGTGTCTTGGAAAGTGGTATTGATTGGTTTGAGCGAGACGAGTGGGAGGGTCTTTGTGTTCTTACAGAGCCGGGGTCCTCATCTATTAATCGTGAATACATGGTGAGACATCAGACTTAACTTGTCTCATTACGTGCGTCTCAGGAGGGTCCACGCAATGGGTTGAATTATATCTTTCTTCATCACAGATTTTGCTTCATAAGCAGAGTTGCTAATGAATCCAGGGATTTGCCTTGATGTGAGTGATGGGATGCGAGAATGTCCATAAACTCGTTCACAAACACAACATATATTTACTTCCTGTAAAGTTAATCTTTAGTTTGTGTCTAATTGCTCTGTGGAGAAGCATTTAGTCTCGGAAAAAGGGTCTTTAATTGTTTTATATATATTTATTTATATATTTACACTGTGGCTGTATATATATATATATATATATATATATATATATTTATGTGTACATGTGTATATATGTGTGTGTGTATATATGTACGGCCACAGTGTAAAAATCAATGTATATACTACAGTGCTTTGAAGTGATAACAAATCAATGTGATGAGAGAAAATGTAATGTAAAAACAAACCAGAAAACAGATTTTATCTTATTACGCCTATTTCTGATGTATGTACGGTAGCGGGTTCGATAGCTCTACTGCGGTGTGCTTTCCGTTTGTTGCTTTGCAGTAAATGGAAGATCAAAAGACAGCTCAAGAATATAGCTTCCATAATTGTCGCATTTCTTGCATTTAGAGTCAATTGCAGCACTTTTTGCTTAGCTTTAGTTGTTTATCACCATCTCAGTGCCACGTCTTATTCAAGTTCTGGCCGTAAGACGTCTATTCTGTACCATCGATTACATCAATTTAATACTGCAAGCACTTTTAATTCGTTCAATTCATTCAAGTTTTAATTTAATCTGTTCATTGAATTATGCGATTGTGATTCTTAATCTCCAGCTCAATTAAAATCATTTGCAACTTGAAGTCTTTTGTTTGACCCCTATGATTTAATTTCATTTTACCAGTAACCCAACGGCAGGTTAAACTTTTTAGTTCCATTCCAGTCACATTTATTCCCTTTCATTTTGTCACTGCAGCTGAGATGCAGAATTATTTGCGATTATAAAGATGCAGCCGAGGTTTCATTTGATTTACAGCTCCTTAATGTCTATATATTAAAGAATAAATACAATCATTTGATTTCCTGTAATTGGAAATGTGAATCAACCACACCTCTCTGCCTAGTTACATGTTTATTTTCATACGTTGTGTTTTGTGTCCATAGAGCCATAAATGCATAAACATTTTACCATTGGCAACAGAGAGACGGTAATCTAATCATGCTGAAACAATCTAATTGTGTGGAACAAACACACTTTGCTTCATAAACAAAAGCGGTGATATAAAACTAAAGAGAAATGAAGAAAAAATGAAGCCAACCAAATGTAATTTCCACTCTTACTTCTGCGCTGGCGAGAAAAGACATTTCTTCTGACAGCTACATCTAAGGTTGCCCATCACAATTATCTCTAGATAGTCAATGAAGTTTTGTCGCCAAGGCATGTCTCCTGCCAGATGCCTCTGCCATTTTCTGACACTTTGTCACCGTTTAAGGAATCAAGAATTGTCATCTCTGAGCAGATGAGGCCGAGATCCTGGCGTACCCACACATGATTTTCAGATGAATCAGATCGGTTTGCTCTGTCAGTTTAAATGAAGTCTTAACAGCTTATTTTACATTCCTGGGGGCAGAAAGGCTTGTGTTCCAAACATTGGTTGTTTACACAACTGACTGTTCGTATTGTTGCTCACTTCAGCTGTGGCACAGACTTGCTAATCCCGGCTATTCTTATTGAATACGCATTTAAATCCCCTACATTGTTGCTCACAAATGCAGCTAGTTTTTCCGGATCAGTGATTATGGTAAGGATATCTCATTCAAGGGCAACCGCAGCTTAGCCATACTTTTACGCTAGGGCAGAGGGCCTGATATTCTTGTGGGAGCATAATTCATCTGTTCCAGTGTTAAAGAGGAAATGTTGAGAGAATTATTTCTAGAGGATTATGCCAGTGAAAACAGAGCGTTGCTGATTATTTTAAAGAATTACTTGGGAGAGTTCAAAGCAAGATAATGGAGCATCTAGCGTGTTTTTGTTGTGGTACTGATGTGGTGATGGTTTGATATCAGGTTTAATTTGATTCTGTGACTCCTTTTGTAGGTTAGAAGACTGCATTCGTGGGTGGAGAAAGAGCGTCTTTTTGTTTAATACAAGAAAGTTTTTCAGTCAATTTTCGAGTCTGCAGTGAGATGAAATGGTGTTTAAGTGCCATATGCATTTCTTCAGAAGTGACAATGAAGTGGAGAAAATGAAGCATTTTTCTTTACAAGTGACAATGAAGTGACATCAAATTTGCAATTGCAATTTGCAACTTTGCTGCTGCAGTTTATTTTTTATTGTGTTTTGAAACTGCACAAATAATCTGTTTGGAGTTTTACAAACAATCTTCCTGTTTGGCTAAACAAGGAGCCGTAGCGTCACTGTATTGGCATGTTTTCAGATTAAACGGCATTAAAAATATAAATATATGCGAAAAATTGTTCTTTCTTTAATAAGTGGAACGTTTTGGAAATGTTACAAAATTTTAAATGGTTTTGAATAACATTTTTTTTAGCCAAGCCACAATGCTAATACAAACTTTTTAATGACATTTAATAACTTTTTTTTTAAACGCTACTTAGTGGTAATGTAAGGTACACATTTTTCAGACTTAAAAACATCACACACATTAGCTTTAAATGCTTGACTGTGTGACAGAGGCTTTAGCAAAAACATTTTTATCCATGGCAATAGCACCAGCATTAGCAAAAGCAAAACATTATTACGGGCACGGAGGCCCGGTTGAAGCGCTGGGCCTCTGTCACACAGGCCTCAATCAGAACTCATCAGGGAGCAGCACGAGAGACATTAACCTCGCTGTGTTGTTTTGTGCCGAGCTTCTAATGGAGGGTAATGAAGCGAGGCCATTAGACTCTGTGTATACCATCCGGAGTGCCGAAACAGATAAATAGATAATTAAATCATGTCCTTAATTGCATAATGGTGCTGAGAGTGTGGTCAGCGCGACTGACGCCTGGGATTCGATCTGGGTGTAACAAAAATCGCTCGCAGGCCCTTGTGTCCTACAAAGGCTCCACAAGTCTTTGAGGGAAAAAGTAACTGATGAGTACGCGAGGCTTTCAGGAAAACCCGACCTCCGCTATCGGTGCTCGGATTATAGCCAGCTGCCTTTCTGCTTTATCTGAAATTGTAACTCTTTCATGGTTACAAAGCAAATGTAATTGAAAATGTTATTGCGGAGTGACTCTGTACACCTCAGAAATGAGATGCATCAGTCTTTGGACCAGCCTGAGTTTTGTAACTTGTCGCTGTGAGGGGCTTCATGTTCGGTGGCTGTTTTCACACTGTCTACAATAGATGAATGAGACATACAGGAATGTTATTTTTTATAATCCATCAGTGATATGATTTTTCAGCTGAAATGACATCGTCTAATCACCACCATGAATGTGATTTATTCTAACAGTCGGTACACAATAACCTGTTTATTTAAATAGTATCACACAGGCAAAGCTGCTTTTGTGCTAAATTCAGGGCTAACCAAAACCGCATTGACAACTTATTACAATCATAAAAGAAATAAAACATATGACAGAAAGGCTTATGAGTGTGGAATTGTGAGTAAATGATGACAAAATGTTCAATGTGTCGCTTTAGTATTCAGCAGTGTACATTTGAAACGCAATTTGGCAGGTTAATTTATCTAGTTTTGCTCCGTGTTTTAATAGCTCCCAAACTCTTGAGCGTCACAAAGCAACGCACAGACTGACAGGCCGTCTGAAACGCCACGAATGCGAACTAGTGGAAACAAACACTCAGTAAGTGTCTCGCTTTATACCAGATATCTGTACTTGTCCAATCAGATACTGAAACTGTTGTATGTTGGTAAATAAAAACTGACTGTGAACCAGCGACCTGCTTGTTACAAGTCCAACTCGCTACCAGTGGGCCATAACTGCCCCACAAATAAGCCACTACATTTTCCATGTTGTTGTGTCACACACCAAAAGCGTAACATCCTCAGACGCCACAACATATGTGTAACATGTTTGGCACCAGGGCTGACTGTCTCTTGTCGTGTCCCGTGTGTGTTCCGGAAGACCCTGACTCCGCTATTTCTACACATTGCTTGGCAAACGACAGCCCGTCTCCTAATTTGACAGGAGCACATAATGGGGTTTATAATTAGCCTTGAGGTCAAGGAAGTTGTGCTCTGCAGTTCCTGTGCTGTCAGGTTAATAGATATGCCTGCGGGTGATGAGAACTAGAGAAAGAGAGAGAGAGAGAGCGCAAAGTCATGCGACACGACCCGCGGTGTCAGGTGAACTTTGACAACTCGTGTGTCTGAGACCTGGCTAATAACCAGCCAGATTGATGAAGACCCTCTGTGCTAATGTTGTAAGACTAATAAAACAGCAAGTTAGTGTAAATGTAAAGTAATGTGTGTTTAAGTGCGTTTAATTGAGTTTATGAAATGAGATTGTAGACTGATTTTAAATGTAGGGTGGAGGCCTGGAACTTTCTTGTGCGATTCCTTTGTTAAGTTCTGTGTGAAACTTAGCGACACGTTTCTCCTGTGTGAATATTTTTTTTGTCATGCAAAATGCAAAAGATAATGAAAAGCTTCTGAAAATGTGCCTTCAAAAAAAGGTGATGTGTCAGTTTTTGATTTGGACAAAAAACACCTTCTATCTTAGCATAATTTGAGGAAATTTATATATTTCTAAGTTGATTATAAATGAAATGTTTTGACAGTAGCGCTAGCAAAACATTGATCTGTTTAAATATCTTTGGTTTAGCCATTTTTCTGAACGGTGGCAGGTGAGGGCGTTTAGTGCATTCTGTCCAAAAATAACATACTTTGCCTTTATTTATAGTACCTGTAATTATAAATATTATCTGCATTGAATACATTATAGTTGCAATAAAAACTAAATTTTTTAATTAACTGCAACTATGTGTAAAACTTTATACAGAAGAAAATTGTGTCAGAATTAGCAACATTTTCATGTTTGACTGCTGTGAAATTAGTTTGAAGCTTTAGAAGTTTGTCTGTGAGACTAATGGTGCCACGTGCCTTATTTGTTTATTTCAGAGGTATTGAGATATCACATCTGTTCCTTGTGGTCTTAAATGCCATTGATCGATCAGCTGCCATTTTCCCAACAACGGCCGATACATCCTCGCCAGGTTCTCAAAGGCTTGTTCTGTCCGTTTAGCTCAGTAAAACAAAGTGATCTGTCCAAACAAAGAACAGATCAGATCACAAATATGTGATATAAAGCTGGAGCGCACCATACGACTGTATTTATATACTTAGTGTCTTTCCATCTCTTTGAATAGTTATATAATATTCAGAGTAATTCTATCAGATGTTGTTTATCAATGACAGATCTATGTTCTTATAAAATGATGGATGCACAGTCTATAATGCGCCATGCTCCATTATGGCGTAATTTACAATCAACTTACTGAGGGAAATATGAAAGCACAGGGAAAAACAGAGCCATTATTCCAGATGTATGAACATTTCACAGCCGAGATCAAACAATGGCTTTTAATGAAGAGTCAGGGAGTCACTCGAACACATTGTCAACTCAAGTGCCTCTGTGGCGGTAGTACCTGACTAATACAGCATCCGTCTAAATTGGGCCCCAGACGCCAAGAACAAAAGACTGGAGGGCTATAACAGTCTCAGACCAATGGGCATTTTATTAATCTGCGAATGAGAGTTTTAAATACGCCAGTTTTTCATTTATACTGTCTTGCCTATCTCGTTCGGGTGAGACTTTATTGGCTATTAACCTTGTGACTGCTGCAGTGTAGCATGGTGGGATTAAACAGGCATTTTTTGACTATTTCAGGTCACTATTTACATGGTGCCACTTCTAATATTATTTCTAACCCATTGGAATCAGGGTGTAATGATATAAAGATTATGGGAATAATAGGGCCGGGGTGTGGTGACTGGATTGTGTTATATCATGTTTCTCAGCCCATGGACCCCAATTCAGGGTATAGGCAGGAGATAATTACCTAACAGGGAACGTTCTCAGGATGTTGGTTAATGTTCTTTCAGCGTTAACAAACCATTCTTGCAGTAACATTTGTAGGTATTATATATTTTTAAAATGTTGTTCTTAAGTTGTAAGTGGAACATTTGAATAATGTTACAAAATTATAAAAATATAGTTTCTTATTATTGAAAAAATATTCAAAATTTGTATTAAAAATTACATGTTTAACATTTTGATTACTTGGAAATTTCTACAACCAAAACTAATAACAGCCTCTCGGTCTGCCCGGGGTCACTGTTGTTTGCCCTGAAACCTCACCCGGCTTCTAACTGAATACTCTTGCTTTAAGATCACTGCTCTCTCTTTGAACATAATTACAGTCTGTCTGGCCGTATAGCCTTCGCTAGCACACGTCATTGATCTATTTCCTTCTCAGCCTCTAAGATCCGTTGCGTTGCAGACAGCTATAGCTTTTATTCTGAAATGATGATACAGCGGGTGTTCAGAGATGGAGAAATGAAGGAAACATATTTTGAGAGAAGTCATTAAAAGAATTCATGAGACCATAAGCACACTTTCATTTCTCCAGTTCTTTGTGATCAGTATCAATCCAAGGCCTTGTTAGCTTCAAGGTATGCACTAGATAGAATAAATTGGGTTTTTAGAGAGGGGAACCTATAGCCTTGTGGTGATCCATCCAACTCTAGGTCCCAAAACAGACATTCAACGTCTTATTAGTATAATTGAAACAATGATGTTGGACTTTTGTGGCAGTGCTGTACATATACAGTAAATGTAAGAGTGAGAAAAGTATTTAATACTCATAAAATGTACGTTTTTATTGCTGTGCATGACAGTGCAAACAAATAGTTAGCATTTTTGCCTGTGTCAGGTCTGCTGCTGTCTAAAGAGGTAAAGATAATACTAAAGCTTAATATATTTAAAACCTTTTCTTGACTCCGTATCTTCACTAAATGGAGACAGAATGTGGATACAGTATAAACAAAAAATGAGTTACAGGATACAGGATATGAAATGACAACCATCTGCCCTAGAATCTAAAGTTCTGATCATACCTAAACCTAGTCTGCGGTGATGGGTCTATTATTTTTGATCCACAGGTAAGAGCAGTTATCTGAGGGTGTAAATGCCCCATTTGGGAACAAGAGAGATGTCTGATAAAAATGAATGAGAAGGGCAAAAGATTTCAGTTTAGATTTGTGAGGAAACATCATTCATAGGCCCGGTGATAAGAAAGACAGACTGAACAGTCACATACAGTAAAGTATGTTTTTTTGAGGGTAAAATAAATCTGTGTGAGAGAGTGAGGGAGAGAGAGAGAGAGAGAGAGAGAGAGAGAGAAAGAAAGAGTCTGTGTGCAAAAGATAAAAACAGCACAACTCATTTTGGTACTTCGGGCACTCTGTGGAGCTCTGAGATGTGTTTACCGATCTCAGCGTTAATAGAAGGTTTTTGAATGGGAAGAGGTTGTGGAAGGGTCACCGGCTAAAAGCCATGATTTTGGATCCACTGGGAATGAGTGTGTGGACGCTGGTGTGTGTGTGTGTGTCGTGGGGGGGTTATATTGCTGTGTTTTTGTAGATTTCAGATGCCGTTCTCAATCAAACTCCCAGCTCTCAAATTGTGGGGTCAGGTTTTCTAACCCTCGCGTTTTTGAAATGGCATTTCTTAGCCGAGGTCACCGGCCGCCTGACCCGCACCAGCGTTTACTTTTCCCCACATGTCTCTGTTCTCCTCTTTCTTCATCTCCGATAGGATGTGAGCATTATTGGCAGCTGTAAATGTCACCATTACGCCCGTCCTGTGAGAATCAGAGAGTGCTGTCCAGCTGAGTGCACCTTTCCCATGAATATTAGCTGCTTCTAAAGTATAAAAGTGTGTTTTTAGCTGGTACAGGTTTATTATTATACAGATTAGACAATGCAACCTACAAAAACTTTTATTAACGTTTACTGTTTTCCTTCATTGGAGATTAAATGTTATGCATGTTTCTCATTAAACCACATTTACACATTTCATTGTTTATATCCATGTTTGTACCGCAGGACTTCATGAGAAACGTCAACAGATTACATCAGGAGCAGATTCCATCCATAAGACATATAAATGTTTTATTTTAGGAGCTGCAGGAATTAATTTTGGGAGATGCAGCAAAATTTTTTAGGTTGCAAGAAAGTTCCTCTAACATTTTTATTAAGTAACCAAAAAAAGTAAAAAATTTAAACGTTGAAAGCCATAGGACTGCTCAGTTTTGTCTATGTTGTTTTAATATTATTGGCTGTGTATATAACGTTATTCAAACATTTTTTGGTAATTTGGTAACTTCAAAAGTGTTACACTTTTTTTATAATATTAAATAAATGCTGCTAAATGTACTGCAAGAGCACTTTTAATAACTTTGAGAGAACTTTGGTGAACGTTCTGAGAATGTTCCTTGTTTGTGTGTGTGTGAGAGAGAGAGAGAGAGAGAGAGAGAGAGAGAGATGGCGTTTAGTTCTCCTCAGCTGTTGGTAATTAGAGTGAGGTCACGCTGTCCCTCATTGCATCCCAGCAGAAAGAGAGGAAGAGCGCTCATTTCATTTCTCCTTCTGCTGCCGCTTTTCTGGCAGAGTTTAAAACGACTCGTCTCCATGGAGCTCGTATCTAGACAAGCTCGCGCCCGGCGCGTACACGGACATCAAACGAATCAAAGAGAGGGGAGAGAGAGAGCGAGTGACAGTTACAGAGGAAGTAAAACAACATCAAAAGTTAAGACTGAATGATGGGGCTTGAACAGCGTGTCTTTCTTCTCTCGACACCTATCACAGGATGTTGCATGATTTAGTTGTGGCACATTTATAATGCAGGTCACTGTGACCCGGTTGCTCAATGCAAATTCTGTGTTATATGGGATTTTCATTAGCGCGTATGTTGACGGGACGTGACGCAGGCAACGTGCAAGTCAATACGTCCGTGTTTGTCACTTAGAAAGTTTTAACCGAAAGTATTTTATAGGAAGTAATATAATATAGAAATAGCTGTGGTTTTATTCTGAATCTCCATAGTTTTGTACTGTTCAAAAATATCGTATTTGTTATTCAAAATACCTCCTAAGTATTGTTTAGGTTAAACGTGACAGGAAACATTTGCAGAACATTTTATTGAAATTTATAGAAAAGTTCTTACAGTAAAGTTTGTAGAACTTTTTAATGTTATATGTCATTTATATCAGTAAAAGTTTTTCTTAAGTTGTTAGTGGTACGTTTTATACACATTACAGAATTAAAAAAGTTTACATTCATAACATTCATACAGTGACTGAATGTGTTGAACATTCCTAGAATATTCAGAATAACATTTTTCAGTGTTTTGATGTTTTGGTACATTAGGGAAACGTTCTTGCAACCTAACTGTTTTTGCTGGGAACTTACTAACTGGATATCAACTTTAAAGCCAAATACTTTTGTACTGAATCTGTATTCTGTGTGCCCCCCCTGCACCTCTGATTCACGTTTTAGAAAGTTATAATTAAAATCAGGCAAAATAAATTGATAAACTCAGTGACTAATGTCTCAGCGATCTGTGAAAACGGCAACAAATTGGAGGTGTGAAGTTAATTAAAATCAGTGATGTGAGGGTTTAGGTTAGGGACAGAACAGAGCACTATGGCCTGTGGTGATGTTTACAGTCTCTGTTTGAAATTAACAACAATTGAAATGGTCTAAAATTACATGCAGCAGCAAACAGAAGTGGATCCTGTCGTGTCTGAACAGGAAACTGAAGTGAATTCCCTTCTTAATGCCTGTAGCCATACTGACAGACAAGGGAAGTGAATATCACACATTTGTGTTGCACCTTGACTCCTTAGGGATTGAAATATTTTTATGAATTATTCAGCTGTTAGATCCTGTTGGTTTCATGCACATTCGACATGTTGCCAAAAACTCTTCAGCGTCCAAATTGTTTTTGTCTTTCTCCGCTGCTCAATCACCTAACAGGCATTTTGTGTTGTTTTCCCATCACACAATACTGTTTCCTGCCATTTGTGAAAACCTGAGAGAGGCTGACAGCCATAACTTTATTATTTGTTGGCAGAGTATTTAATGTGCCAAACACGGCTGACCTCCTGAAATTACAAGTTACATTTACAAACTGATACGACTGAACAAGGCTTGTTAAAACACTTTTAAAAGCAACAATTGCCGGCCAACGTTCTGTACAAACATTAGAGTTAAAACAAACTGAGGTAAAAACAGAAAGCACTTCCAAACAAACTGCCTGCTTATGGCTTTAGGCAGCAATAAATTCATGGGTTTAAAAGCCATCATATGTAAGTTCTGGCTTGTTTTGAAATGCCAACTTGTTTCAAAGCTGAATTTTTTTTAGCTCACCCTGTGCAGTTCAATAATCATGATCTAGAATCATCTAGATTTTGTTCTAGAAACAAATATTTATGTATGTAAGTTCAGGGCTTTTCGGCGTCTCTGATTAAGCTGCCCAAGTCGTGCCACTATATCCGTAGACCTTCTGTGCTAATTAAATTGCTTAATAACTGCTAATTTGATGCTAATTGGTAGCAAATAAGCTGTGCTTAAATCTGAACTTAAACTAAAATTGCTTTATTAATTGCTGATGTGATTCAAGTTGTCACAACTGTCAAGCTCAATATCACCAGGAAGGCTTAACGCAGCGAGCTCTCATCTGAGGTCTAGTTTGTTAACCGCTTCTTTAATGTGTCACCGCCACACTGTGTCACCGGCGTCGTGTCTGAATGTCTGTTTGTAGCTGTGTGTTGCCAGACCAGAATGACTCTCAAGATCAGTTTTTTAGACGAAATCCTACCATTTTATTTCTGCTACCTCTGATAAGGAGACATGTGATGCAATGCTTTCTGCTTCTCCTAAAATCCCAGCCAGGATCAGAAATACTTTTATGTTTTGTGTGTAATACTAAAATGATGTCAGAACGGTTTATAATTGATGTAATGATGCAAAAAGGCAAGAACCTGTCAGTATACAGAGATCAGAAATAAATGTGCAAATACAAAGTTGTCTCATTGGAACAGAATAAGGTGCTGTGGCTTAGTGGTTAGATTCAAACACATGAATGGTGAGCATGGGCCCTCAGTGTATTTCTACTGTCCAAAATAATGTATTTCTACTGTTAATTTTATGGGGTGGCTGGGAATCCAATTTGTCATATTATGTTTCTGATGCTCGTATTTGCTGATATTTCAAGACAGGATTGGCAATTTTTCCTCGTTTTTGTTATGCTGGTTGGAAAGACTTATCTAGATAGCAACCCATGACTGGTTTATTTTGTTTTGTTTATGAATATTGATCTTCTGTGGAAAGTGCAGGACCATAAAATGTTTGTCCAATCATGGTCTTTGGGTGGGATCTTGTGTTTTTAAAGCTAGCTTGCTATTGCTTTCCCTCCTAAACTGCCTTCCCCACCTTTAACTTTCTTCCAAGCATCTCAAACACAACTATAAATATCTTTCAAACATTTGATGCCACTAACCTCCCAAAACAATCCGTGTTATAAACCCAGTCCTAAATACAAATCTGTTTTCAGACTGATATAAAACCTGTGTGTGTCCTTCAGGAAATTGGATGAAGTCAGCCAATCAGATTAGAGTTTGTTGGGTCAGGAAAGTGTTTTACAGTTTGTAAGCAATATGCATTGCTTTGGACGGTCAGGGTGGTGTAGAGTCTCGGGTGATTTTGAATCCGTCTCAACGTTTCTTAATCTCGTTCGCCATCTCTGCTCTCTGAATAAAATGGCAAAAGTCCAAAAAAAAACAAAAATACAATCATACAGAAAGTAATTTTCTAACCCGTTCCCACTTGGCAAATGAAATCAGAGGCTGCAGCAGAATGAGACTGGAATGCTGAGCACGATTGTGACGGGCGATTGAAAGAATATTATCAGGTTATTGACAACAGAGAAGTGCTAGTAAAAGATCAATGGTTGTTTTTAAAAGATGCTTCACTATTGTGATGGTGAAGACGAGCCGACATCGGCGAGGAAGAAAAGAATTGGGAACACACTTTAAGGCTGAGAGCTGCGGTTCGGTGACAACACCCTGGTGACTTTCTGAAAAATGTGTCTGGGATGATATTGTTTAATGTCTCTCTTTCAGATGGTGAAATGTAATGGAAAAATGACTCCTGTGCCTCTTTTCTCTTCATCTCAGTTTAATCAGCCTCACTGCGTTATGATGTCTGTGCTTGAGGGCTGTTAGCATGAAGGGCATATAGACATGGCGGCGTTATCCTGAGACAGGTTTTAGTTGATTCTATCAGCTGTGAGCAATCAGATTCCTCTACGCTTGAAACTAAATGAAGAGCCTTGTTGTGTTTGTGCTGCATCAAACGACATCAAACATCATTTGTTGTCATGCGTTTTGTCACTGACATCAAACCTGGCTGTATTTTGATGTGGCTGACGTGAATAAGATTCATCAGAACAGCAGATTTTAGCGTTTAATGACTGTCATTTCAGAATAATCTCAACTCTGGGTTATTGTTTAGCTTTGAAACACATGGAATATGGAGTCATGGACAACATTTGTGATTGTTTTACGATGTGATTTTGATTTTATTGTATGGAAAACATTACAGATCAATTGCATATCAAACATTACAGATCAATATTCAAAACCTCATTTACCCTAATGTGCAACAGTAAGGTTATTGTAATTATGTATAATTCTGGCATTTGAGCCGCATGTCCCAATAAACGTCTTTAGCTTCATGTGATTTTAACATATGTAAAGAATGTATGTAACGTCAGCTGCGGTTTCATGGTTTAAACACAGGTGGCGACAGAGAGG
>JBAJNP010006123.1:2043-26593 GCA_036877545.1 Yasuhikotakia modesta | reverse complement strand
TTTGGATTGTTGAGTGAAAATTGTTTTGTGGCATATATGTGCTTGTTTTTTTTTCTACACAATTAAACATTTGAATGAACATCTTCTGAGAGGGGTGATTCCACACTTTTTGCCAGGGGTTGTATAACTTGCATATACATTGTGCTTGTTTCACAGAGTTTAAAAAGTTACCAGATTCACATGGAAAATTCACAACTGAATAAAAAAAATGCACAGCAGGATGTATAAAAGCAGGCTTTTAACAAGCAACACAAAATGGGGTCAGCTTGTTCAAGCAAGGAACTGCCCACCCATACAGGAAAAGACTCATTGACATGTCACATAAAACAACTGAACAGTGATTGACACATAAACACACATTGATGATACCAAAATTGATTGTGGTGAAAATAAAACAAAATTAAATAAAATCCCTCCCACCTCCAAAATGTATACTCTTTGGTTAGTATTTTCATAGTTTTCCAAGTATTAGTACAGATTATTTTGCAAAAAGTAGTCTAAGTGGTATACATTTCTGCTGGCTTTATTTGCATTATTAGTGCCTCAAACAAAATGCTAAGTATCTTGAGATTTAACACCACTAACCTGATACAAACAACTGTTGTTGTTAAACAACTATCTCCAGGCGGACTGGTAAAAACCTGTTTAACATGACATAAAAACCAGCCAAACAGATTGTTGCTTGTTGTTTTGCCAAGTAGATACTAATTTGTTTCATACAGCGTGTATTAAACAGGTTCATGAATGCTGTGGGTGGGCCATAGCTCTGCCAAGGTTGAGTCAAGCTGGGCCAAACATTAACTATTAAACAATAAAAATGTTTGTAAAGCTATATAGTTGTTGGTTTGATTGTGTAAACCGTTGTAACAGGATGAAGGTTTGACTAACACACCTTTGATTCATTAAGCCTCTTAAATAAGCCGATCTCATTAAAGGTTCTCATTGCTCTCTGCATGTTTGCCATGAAGACATGATTACTGACACATCTTTCCTCTCTCTCTTTCAGTGCGGCAGAGGCGAGTAGAGAGAGATATGTAGAGTATAGTCTCTCTGTCTTTCTCTCTATAGCTGATTAGAATCTTGTGCCAAACCCTCTGAGGGGCCACCTTACCTGAAGAAGGGACGCAACTGGATATTTTCCTCCCTATTGTTAATACTCGATGATCTTTTCTGTTATGTTATTATTGTTGTTTATCATTGTATGTTTGTTTTTTTTTCATGTTTTTTTTGTGCTCTTGTTCTTTGTAAGCATTCAGAACAGACAGGTTCATGGTGTTACACATACAAACAGACTTTTAAAAAATGGTTCAGAACCTGTCACCCATATTTACTCCGAACAAATCTAGACTCAACCGGACTGGTTCTGCTGTGTTCCGTGCTAAATCTGAGCTTAATCTTGATTTGTTGAGTCTGATTTGTTAAAAGGGAGGGACAGAGCAGCGTTAGTCAATGAGTTCAGCCAAGGGTAATGGACACTCTAGTGAAGGTAATCTGTATTTGAGCTGTTAAGTCTTGCTGTTCTTATTACTGTGAGTTTGTGAGATGATTGTGGTTGTAATTCTGCCAGTGCTTGCAGTGTGTGAATGTCATCAGCCAGCTTGAGTGTAGTGTTAAAGCACTTTTTAATAATGCAGCACAGCACATTTAGGTGTTTCTTAAGACACTTAGCTTAGCCTTTGTATTTTCATCACATGATCTTATACATGCTTCAGACAGTCTGCTGATTGAGACATTATCACTTTGTGTAAAACTTGTTCCTGCTCCTAAAACACATTAGCTTGTGTCTGGTTACACGTGTGTCTGAGAAACTACAGTGCTAACTTTGGATGCGTGGCCCCTTTTTCATCTAGTTTTCCAGAGAAGAAAAAAACTCATCCTAGATTAGCATTAATGAGAACTTGACCCATTTGATACCCAGGTCTGTGACTAAACCATCTGTGACGGTTTAAGGTCTAAGGCTGACTTTTCACATGACTTTTCACTTAAATACTGGATAGCTCTATATATACTGCAATTGTTTCACCTACCAGGTAATGCACTATATTTTCCTTCATTTTCCAGCACAGGAAGACCTTTATGTAAAGTAATTGTTTTCAGCTATAACACTAGGATAAGAGTATCTCTAATGTACATAAATCTGAAATGGCTTTTTTAAATACCATGCCAAAGACTAACACCTAAATAATGCAAGGAACATAGGATCCTTGCATCATTAGCAAGAGAAAGATCTTTTATGCACATAATGTCCAGATGAGGACAATAGGCAACTGTAGTTAAGAAATGGAGAGGTAACAGAAGGTTTATGCGTCAGTAATAATTAGAGGTACATTAAATGCTGTAAGGGTGTGGTCCTGGTGTAGCCATGCCCTGCCACCACACACACATGCATGCATGTTTTTAGGTAAAGCAGCTATTGTTGCTTATCTTTCACTAAAAATAAACTAATATGCCCTCAAAACTACACAACATGTAAAATACAGACCTATTATACTGCTTGGCAATATACTGTGGCTTGTATGTACCACTAAGTTTATTGATTGTGTATGTGTTATATAAACATAGAAGCTTTGAACACAAATGTAAGGCGTCTTAAACGAGCATTCTGAGCATAACCAATGTGGCAGATATAGCTGAAATACAGAGGAACATGCGTTACACCTGCTCTTAATGCAGGTACTTGGACCAATTTCTTTTTTTTTCCTCACCTTCTTTGGTTTCATTTTGTTTTGAGTTTCTGTTCATCCTTTATTGTTTGTGAACAAATATTGAATTATGTTTGAAATTGTGGGTCTGAATGGGTTTAGGTTATGGTTTGTGTTTCGTTCATCTTTATTTATGAATTAAACTGTTTGTGCTTTGCTAAAGCTCATGTTTGTAAGCTTTGCAATCTTACCATGAGTTTAAAATAATCCATCCCAAGTCCTCTTCACAAGAGATGTATACCTACACCATTATGCATATAAATATCATGTATTGTACACATCTCTTATATTGCCATGATTTTCTATGTTAATACTACATACCTGGACTCCAGAACAGGAAATCTTATGTTAATAATACACCTGTGTAAAATATCAGATGTCCTCAATAAAATGTATGTTTTTACACATTTGTTGTTTTCGTGTCAAAAACGCAACAATATGAGATCCAGATCTTCTTAGCAGTTTATGGCATGTATTTAAAAAGACTTTTAAGGTGGTAGTATTTATTTCAGTTATCAGTAAGTAATAATGAGTTGTTTCTATTCAGGGTTTACTGGTAAATGTTTATATTTGTACTTGGCTACCTTGAAATTTCTTGATAAATAACTGTGTGTATTGAATATGTTTACTAGTAAAACTGGTATGTAACCAGTATCTGTTTAATGTTTGTATTGCCTAGTTATAATGTCTGCTTGATTGAAAATAGAATAGAGAACCACTGAAATGGGCTATTACCTTTTTATTAAAACATTTTTAAGAATTAGTATAGGTATAAGTTTAGGATTAGTTAGATAACATATAAGAAATAAGTGATGGCATAGCTTAAAAGACGTATAAATTAAACAACTTTAATTAATTTAGGTTTATTTGAAGTCCTGATAAAAATTTGTGTACCTTGAATTCACTGTAAGTCGCTTTGGATAAAAGCATCTGCCAAATGAATTAATGTAACTGTAAAATAGATTATACACGTATACACACATACATGCTGAAATAATTGTCCTGTCAGGTTATCCAGTTGCCCGTTGAAATAATATTCACATGACCTTGGAAACAAGCTTTTTATGAGGAAAAGCTACAGTAGAATGTGGTGGGTGTATAGATTCTAAATCTGCAGGTAACGTTTTATCCTAATGAGAGTTGACAACTACTGTGTGTCTGAAATCCGCATTATGGTGGACATTATGTGGGGCATTATGTTCTGTGTTGTGTGTGTTTCAAAGATGTAACACTGACAAGCTGATGTCACTGAAGTTTATTACTTGTACTGGATGTATTCCTTGTAAGATTCAAAATGTCATAATCTTTATTGAAATTCTAATGTTTTTTAATTTGTCCTCAATTTACTTTTACTTTAATATACATAAACATGAATTGTTAATTGAATGTGTTTATTGCACTGAACAAGATATGGTATAGTATTGTATAGTATAACATATATTTACTATTTAAATATAATATAGTTAAAAAGTGGTATAGTAAGGTCTAACGTTACAACAAGATTTAATGTTTTTACCTTTTTTAACTTCTATTTGTTAAAATTTTTATATCATAAACAACTTTTTTAATTTATTTAGGTTTATTTTAATTTATTTTAATTTCAAGCTCTGAAGTTTCTATAGCCCGTATTAGAATTGTTAGTATTCTTATTAAAATTATACAAACAAAAATATACAGTTCCTTATAAATATTTGGTTTAATACGGCATTACAGCAATGTTACAGGAATTAAGCAATTTCACATAAGGTAATTTGTCCTAATGCTGTTAACTTCCCCAGTGGGAGTCTATGGCAGTCCTATGAACTGTTTTAAGTTGTCGGTGCATCCACAGTCATGAAACAGTTTGTGTGTGAACAGTGTGTAGAAATTAAATGCAGTGTTTTTACATTTTAGTGCTGATAAATTCAGTTTGCTTAGCAATTGTTACAAAATCTACGGTTTGAAGGGTAATGAAGAAATGCCGTTAATAATGAATGTACGCCATCTACAGATAGATGGGGGACTTAAACGCAATAACTGTAACTGTGACAGAAACCAACAGGGGGCAACCAAGTAAAGCTGATATTTTACAAATTCAAAAATAAAATCTATGATTGCACAAACTGCTGCTACTATAGCTGTTTTATTTTCCCATGCTTCGAGGTCACTCTAAAATAAGTTTACGCATTCATAGTACATGAAATAGTTACAGATAAATTAAGATTAAATCCAGTCCTCTAAACAATTTTTCAAGTTAGAGCTTAAAGCTGCAAAAGTTAACAGCATTAGAACAAAAAAAGCTATTTTTCAGTGAAGAGTGAACTTCACTGACCTTTACATGAGCTTGATTTCCTCTGTTTAACAGCATACAAAACCCTTAAACACCTGCAGATCAACAGACTGCTGTGACCTCACTGATTGCGCTGAAACACTGATTGCTTATGTGACGCAAACCTTAACAATTGTATTCATTACCTGCTTTTGCGCAAAATTTGTGCTTTAGTATTAATCACAGGTAGGGTTAGGGATTTGAACAAACCTAAAATATATTAATGCAAGCATAAAAACAAAACAAAGTATTTATCTTTATTACTCAATTCCTCTGGTCTCTATTTTTAAATAATAAATAAATTGTAGAACTACAAATTATTCAGAATAGCCCCTTAGGTAATGTAAATGTGTTTTAAAACTACACAATTACATTTTGCCACACTGCATGGAGGATACAGATTATTAAAAGATTTTTAAAAGAACTGTGAAAATCTGAAGTTTATTGTAAACTGGTATTTGTCTTATCACTGTCACAAGCAATCAAAAAACGGGGTACACAGTCCAAGGTCAAAGCAGAAAAACCAACAGGTAATAAACACTTGGAATGATACTGGGAAATGTGGTCAATATTCAGGGGATGGTTCCCTCTGACCCCCAGTAGAGGAAGCCACAGAGGCCGGACTCGTGACATATATATTCTGATCAGTGTTTTGTAATTAAATCAATGTGATGTATTAGAGTTTATTACTTTTTTTACAGCACATATTAATAACTCTTTGTAAAAATATGAATGACGACACAAGCCCTCTTCCTCCAGCCCTATTTTATTGGAAAATATTATAGTGGATGTGTATGAGTGGTCCAATATTTATAATATTTAACTCAGTGGTCTGCACTAATGACATTATGGAAACATAATTCAAGTGGCCATAGCAAACAGAACATTAGGCAGAATAATTATGTCTTTGAAGTGTCTTTAAAGGCAGAGTGGCAGGTCTATTGTTTGCTAAAAAACATTTTTCTTTTATTAGTCAGATGTAAAATGCTAATTTTTTGAGATAGGAATTTTGGGTTTTCATGAGCTGTATGCCAAAATCATCAATATTAAAACAATAAAAAGGCTTGAACTACTTCAGTTGTGTGTAATGAATCTAAAATATAGGAAAGTCTTGAAAATTAAATCTAGGGCTGTTTATTTACACAAAGAAGAATTGTAACACTCTAACGTCACCAAACAAACACACATTAACACTCAAATACTTCAGATGCTGTTAAACGATAAACAAAACATGCCAAATTAATTGGATTGATTTGAAAAATGTGTTAAGAGTTACACAAAATAAAATTTCTGTGGCATTCCCTCTGCACCCTTCTAAGCCCGCAGAGGTCCTGATAGTAATCAGAGACTATGGGCTCAGATGTTTGTGCCATCCCAAAAGGTTCAGTCAATTCCCCACAGTTTAATTAATTTATAATTAAGAGTATATATCTACAGAAATGTAGAGTAACACATCATCCGGCTAAAGCAGAAATGGCTAAATGTTAAAGCGCTACACCAAAGTCTACACATAAACACAGTCTTCGATTGGGCGATTGGCTGTGACGTCGTTCGTTTGCAGCGTAGAAAGCGTTCATCTCGTTGCGTTGCGTTTGACGCAAGGTATTTGATTGGACAAAAGGCCGTAACGTCGCCGAAACGCTACAAGTTAGCCACAGGCGTTGATTAGCGCAGATCAAGTTTCACGCGAGGGCAGGCCCGCGGTGACGACAAAAATGGCTCCTGGAAAATCACTCATCTTTCCCGTTTCCCTTAATCGTCCCAGCTAAAAGCATACTGCGGCGCTGAAAACATGGGTATTCTTATTGCGTGAATGACAACGTCAAAGCAGCGAGGCGCGCGTGTTACGCCAGCTTTATTAATAACGAATTGAAGATGGCGGAGTTTTCTCCGGTGCTGAGGGATGACGGTGGATGCGGACGGTACGGACAACCGTTGTTCCCCAGATCGCGGTCCGGTTCGGAGTCGGAGAGTGAATTGTCGCAAAGTTTGGCCCGGACAAAGACGCGCTCGTATGGGAGCACTGCGAGCGTCACAGTACCGTTAGGGGAGACTTTCATAGAGCACCGGGTAATGGATGGAGACACGCTGCAGGGGATCGCGCTTAAATATGGAGTCACGGTAAGGATATGAGCATTACATAGATTACATACAGATTTACATATACAGAACGACCATGGCCGTGCTGTAAAATCCTTTGCTCCCTACCTAGATAACAATTCTAGGCATCTTACGCGAACGCAGGCGTGCTTGCTGTGCACCGAAATTTGCATTGACATTTGCCAGAGATTCAGCCTCAGAGATATTTAATAGATTAATCATTATTTAGAAGAATGACAACAATGCATACTGTTGTTTTAAAATGTGGAAGGAAACCCGGTTAATTTTCTTATTTATTCTGGGTTAATTGCAACAGAATTATAATGAGTTTCTGCATTATAGGAACCTGTTCATTATTGATTATAGGGTTTACATAGTACAAAAAAGCGCATAACCGCACAATTGCAACATTCAAATGCTTAACACATGGTTTATGGAAATGCAAATCTTATGGGTGTGTCTTGGTTCTGGTTGGTAGAACAACAATTAGTTTTGATGGTTTTATTTACAGACCTGTAGCACAACAAAGGCTACTGAAATGCAACAACCGAAAAAAGCCATAAAGCCTTCCAAACATAGAGCCTTGCACTTCCCCTTAGAGGAACATTCAGCTTTTGGCCGTCTGAAATTCATGTATGTATTTTATGTCACCTATTATTTTCAGTTTTTTCCCCAAATACCCACTTGACATAAACACACACTCCTCAATTAAGCATATATAGCAACATAATTAAAGAGATGTCAGAGGAAATAATAGCCTTAGGTGGATTAAATAAAATAGAAGCATGGTAGGATTTGTATGATTTCTCCCTTCCCTGTTACTGTTTTGATATACAGTACAGTGCAAAAGTCTTGTTAGTATTTGTTAGTAACAAGCATGTTAGTATTTTCACCCCCAAAAGATAAGAATTTAGTGTCACAGGTGTAAATATAAGTTTACATTTCCCAGGATTCCTTTTGCCATTAACTGTTATGATACAGTGAGATTGTTCTATGCACAAGGAGTCTGGGTGCTCTACAAAAAGAATGATAGAATTACAGACATAGAGCTGAGGCAGAGCCACATTGACAGATTTAATTTTCTTCATGGAGATTAGCTGCAGTGGGTGCTTGACCATAGCTTGCATGACTATGTTTTCACTCCTCATCAGTTATGTTACGTGCAGAGATCACATTTCAGGTATGGGTTACCATACCTGACAAATATGTCACCTTCATGTGACTATATGATTTCATGTGATTTAACGTTAATTTAAGATTATTTAAGAGCTGTTCAGAGTTATCCTGATGGTTTTGAGAGATAAGACCTAAGGGGTATGTGAATTGAAATATATTAAGAAAAGCTAAGGATCTAAGGATCTCTGACTAAATATAAATAATTGTTGTTTGTTTGTATGAGTATGGAAACAGGAATGTCGAATAAAGGCATGTGGAAAATAATTTAAAAAATAAAGCATAGAACACCTATTGTAGTGCATTTTAAAAGCAGAACCACAAAGGTGTCATATGACCCCTTAATAGTGAGCAAGCAAGCACAACGTGGATTATTGAAATTCTGTTTACTTTCACGTTTCTTTTTTCAACAGATGGAACAAGTCAAGCGTGCAAATAAACTCTTCAGCAATGATTGCATATTTTTGAAGAACACTCTTAATATCCCTGTAAAATCGCAAAAATGTTCCCTCTTTAACGGACTGTCTCTGGAGTCTCCTGACAGTGAGGGAAACACGCCTCAGGAGTCACCCTGTGTCAGTCAGGACTTGGACACCCCATCCCCTGTACCTGAACCAGCCCCTACAGAGCCCCAGTCCCAACCACCTGAGGAGCTGTCCGCTAAAGACTACTTGCATCGACTGGACTTACAGATCAAACAGTCCAAACAAGCTGCCCACAGACTGAAAGAGGATGATGGAAGGTGAGTGGAGGGAGTGTGTGACTTTTGACTTATGTAAGCGTCTTCCTCATGTTTTCCTCACGTCTGCTTTAAGCTAGGTAGAGCTGCAAAACATATTGAAAATATTTTCCTTAGGATTATTAAAAAAGGCTCTATTTAGTAGGGGTATAACAGTATTCAAAACTGGACTTAAAAAGCACAATACTGTACAAACCATGATACTCTCATGGCGTACTGAATGCCACCAACCCAGCCCGGGTTTTTTATGTTATTATCCCTAACATTGGTGCACATACTGCCAAGATTAAGTTGTAAATGGATTTTTGACATGCAAGTAAATTTTTATTGCAAAATTAAAAATGAATGACAAAAAAATGAGAAACACAAAGTCTGTAATATCTACATCAAGTAATTTACATCAAACTTAGGAAATATGTTCAGTGTGGTAGGCTGATAATATTGATGACTATGATATAACCATAATATGACTATTGTGAGTCACAGTCAAAGTACCTTCAAAAAGTGCACTTTAATAGTCCACTTACATTCAGTATCATCACTGCTTGAAGTTTTAATTGGAATATGTGAAATGTGTGTTGGTTCCAAAATTTTCATTTTTTCAAATCATTTAAAATTATTTTGAACAATTGAGTCACTAGCATATCTAATATGGCCTATTGCATTATTAGGCAAGTTTTTGCATGTTCCAGTTGTTTATTTTCTACATCTATTTTTCTACAATATTGTACAGCACTACAATTACTGACCCACATACAAACAGGATAGATTACCAGGACTACAAAAACCTCCCTGGCATAGGCCAAAATGCTGTCAAGGTAGGGAGCTCACTAAGCTAATTTGGAACAGAGGATGGCTAAAGATAAGGTTTTCATCTGCAGTACGAAATTGAAATCTGTTCATCAGTCTGACTCACTGCAGTTTTTATTTTAGCTGAATCAGTGTGCCAGTCTGTGTGTGCCAAATTATAAGTGACACATCATCTTGTAAATGAGACAGCAAGATATTGCACCTGTCTTTCCTAGGTCACTCACTCACAGGAGAAATATGACTGTGTATGTGACATTCTGCTTTTACACAAGCACACTCCTGACATATTGGATGAATGTGTTTCACAAACACACACACTGCAGCGCATCTTTCCACTGCAGTAAAAAGTAGGCATAACCTGCCTGTCACATTCTGAAAATCTGCTGGCTGCAGGAAGCAAAGTCTCTGTGAAGTGTGCCAAACAATCTAGCAGAGCCTGATAAATGTTTCAATGAACAGCTCACCAAAAATTGTATTACCCTAATGTTGTACCGCATGACATTCCACCTTCTTTCAGAGCACAAAACAGGCATTTTGAAGAATGCTTTAGTGATTACACAACCAGTATACCAAACAGCAACCAATGCCAGTGTCACACTGAAAAAGTGTCCTATTTTGTGCTTAACTATACAACATGTGCATTATGCAAGTCTTCTGAGTGTGTGATACTGTTTTGTTAGAAATATTTTTTGTGTTGTTGTTTACTAATAACCCTTTCTGTTGTAGCTCACATTTTTACATATTCAACCCTGAAGAGACCCATGAGAACCCATTAGAATGTTATTACCAGAAATTATGCATCTTGTTGTGCCTTTAGCTGGATGATGTTTTGCACAACATCTCATTTTGTTATTGTTTAGGTCAAACATCTAATCTGTTATGTCTTTTTCTCTTACAATTACTGTAAGATTAATTTAGATAAGATTCTGATCTTGCAGGTTGTAAATAGTGAAACACCAGTTTAATTGAAGCCTTTCCAATATTTTTGTTAACTTCTTAAACTGGCACACTCCTTCTTCTTCCTGTAACACAAAGCAGTTGGCTTTAAAAAAAAAATAAGATCACATTAGATGACATAAGAAGACAATAAGTAGACATTTATGTTTGTCCATGTCTCTAATATCTACAGTTGTCCCTAAAAGTATGAGTTGGACAGTTGCATTGCATAAATAATATCAAATTATAAGAAAGTGATAAAAACACCTTGCTCTTTAAATCTTTTATATTAAAGTTGCCATAATGTCTGTCTTGATTTTTTTAAAGTTAAGTGTATGTAATCTTTTGTGTAAATAAGTGTATATTAGTATTATGACTGTTTTTTTAAAACCTATTTTGTGTGTGTTTAATTTCAGGGATGAAGACAATCTGACACAGCCAGCATCATCATATCAGGAAATCTGATGGATTCATCAGGGGTGATGACAGTGGTCTTCTTCACCTGCTCACGATTCTTCTCTCTCCTGCTCTTCTTGTTTTTTTGTCTTCTGTCACTCAAACTGCAAACAGGACGACCAGCGCACCATGCTTTTGTGCTTAGGGTCCATCATAGTGGTTTAAATTCTCATATTTAGCTTTGTTCCATCTTACTTCAATATAGCAACATGCATTGCCTCTTTTAGACACAGAGCAATAGCTCTCCATATGTAGATGACAGGAGCTCTTTACATAAAGGGGTTTACAACCTCTTTACGTAATCTGCTTATCTGAAATATTCTGTAACATACTGTCACAATGATAAACCAAACTCAGACTTTTGTGTGGCTGCTTGCTGTTAATAATTTATTAATGATCCTATTTGGTTTCATTTGCCTATAAAAAGCTTTGTGTGGGATTGAAGAGATACATAATGTTGTTTTTGGTGTGAATGTTTTTGTGTGTCAGCATTTAATAATGTTTTACTGTGCCGTATGATTTGGGTTATGCAGAATAAATACTTCTATAAGCTGATCATGAGCCTCTCCTGTGTCATCCATTAAGTCAGATCTGTGAGAAACTGTTAAAGTTTTACCATGGAAATGGCTGAAACAGTGACGTCTACGTATTTATATCTGACATCAGCTGTTACAGTATTTCTGTTCTTCTAGTGTTTCATTATCAAATTTTATAGTATTTATATAGTACAAAAACACTTTTACAATCCTGAAGTGTACATGTTTGAAAGAAATCAAAGTACTCAAACACAATTACATAAAGAAAAGCAATGTTTAATTGTTGTTTGGAAAATCACAATATTTACATTTAAAAATATTTGATTTTAAAGATTTTTCATTCAATCACGTGAAATATACAGTCGAATAGTGAGGACAGAACCCAGAAAACCAAACTCCAGAGAGAGAGAGGGGCAATATAAAGACCACAGGAAGAAAAAGCAAGTCACTGATTGTATACACTGTTTTGGTTGATTTATAAACAACATTACAGATTCATTTTCTTTAACAAATAAGATCAAATGAGATGGCACATCATCCATGAATGGATGTTACATTATAGATATATGCAAAAGAGAAATGGGTGCAAAAGCTTCTATTTTACACTTATTTGTATACACTTCAAATTTACTGAATTTAGACCTGAATTTTCAGCAAATGCTGCTTTTCGGTGCTAATGAGTAACAACACAACTCTTTGATTGGCTGGTGTGTCATCTAGCACTAATTGTGTTCTATTGCTGACTGCACTGAGAGAAGATATTGCGTAAGTTGCAAACCAAACCTTAATTATTAGGAGCTATAGCATTAGGATCCATGTTAGTTTGCCCAAATTGAAATATTTCATGTGTAACCTAACAGTTGCTTGATTTGTGGTTCCTACAGGCTCCTGTAGATTCTCTTAATAACAGCACCTTCATCCTTCTCCAAAATGCCTTTATTGATGTACGCATCCACCTGCTGGTCCATGAAGTCCTTCAGCTTGGAGAGGTTGTGGTCTTACAGACAGAACAGAGAGAACAAGAGAATTTTAATCTATGTAGACATTGTTCAGAAGACAACAACAGCTCTTCTCTACAGGGTGCATAGAGAAGAAATTATATTGATTAACTTTTAACAGAATTTTTGTTCTTGGCACAAAGCTCAGGAATATTCTCATGAATAATATTGTGACAAACAGTGATAATAGCTTATAACAGTTTATATTACATATATTTATATACAATGAGTGACTGATGATATGTTTTCTGTATAAAAAAATGCTGTCAACCAGCAGTAAGTTTATATAATTCCACTTAGCTGTCTTGAGTTTTGGCCCAACATTTGTGTCTATTTCACTGTTCTGTGTAGGCAGAAAATGTTGCTGGCTATCAGCAGAGGGTGTGCGTTTGTGCATGTCTGTGTATGTGGGTGGTTTCTCTCTCCACCAGTATTCATTTAAATGTCCCGATACACAGGAGCTGTGTGCCATGTTTTTTGTTTAAATGACTCGGTATTGTGGCTGTAATAACTCTGACTCACACATAGCTTTTATATGTGTAGAGATGATTTAATGTGGCATGACACTGGTTGAGATGTGAACAGAAATCAGAACATACTGTACAGGACCAGAAACATTGCTCCTGTTAACAGTAAAGTACTCATTTAATCAAATCGAAGGAAATCGAAGGCCTGGATGAATCTCATTAGGAAAAATCAATTCTTATTATCATTATGCTTAGTGTCACACTTCACAAATGTCAAATTGGTCTTAGAAAAGGTTTCTACAGTGTGCAAAATATAATTTACTGTTGTACTGTACTATAAAACCCGACCTGACATGCTGTTTCAAATGCATTTGTCACATTTTAATAAGATGTAATGAGGATTTTCCATTGTAACATTTTAGAGAGAGAGTGAATGACCAGGCAAACGACCATTTTTGGCAATATCAAAACAAGTGACATCTGCAAACAAATGATGTTCTCAAAAGGGTCAAATGTTCCAAAATTGACATGTTTTGGGAGCTTCACACATTCGAATTGTAACAGAATGCTTGTGAATCTGTCTGGAATATGAACAATAGAACAACAGTTTTCATGTCAAAACTTTCGTGAAGGGCTGAGTACAGAACGGCTGAATAACAGACAGATTTTCAGTCTCACAGTGGAGCAGAAAAATGCATAGATCATTGGGCTATAAATCACAGCAGACTGTCTGTGCTGTAACATGGCCAAGCTCATCAAATCAATGCATTTTCATGAGTTTTCACACACTCATTTTAATTGCAAATTAAGAGAAAGAAAAGAGAATCATTTGCTTGTGTTTCATCTGAATTGTGTATAATTTTGCTCACAATAAGCTCTTAGACAGGTCTAAGAGAGAAGGACTGTACCAGTTTAGCATGGACTATCAGTGTTAACTTGCAGTGTTAGATATTTTCTGAGAAACCCAGCTGACATTTTTTAAAAGGTCCTGCAGTAACAGGGACAGAACATTTTTTAATATTTTATATTATGATATCAAAAACATTACTCTTAAGTAGTTAGTGGAACAGTTTAAAAAGGTTACACAGTATGACCACAACAATACAATGTTAATACAATGTCTAAAAAACTGGATGATTTTTTTCATCTAATTTAAATTGAATATGAATACTAATAATAGAAAGCCCCACTAAATAAATATTATATCCTGTCCTAAATTTTGAAATTATGAGAAAAATACAGCACATTCCCTAGTTCTTCAGCTTCTGTCAAAAAAATCCTAAGGCATAGACCCAAGACATTCCAGTATTGTAAAATGACATGTGGCTAAGAGCGAACACGAATTCTGATACAGTAAAATCTGTTAAATATTTACCTTCTTTGTTGCCGCCTTTGCTGTGTTTCTTCAGCCATTCAATGTTCTTCCGGATTGCCTCCAGATAACTCTCAGACTTTCCAAAATGACCTAATAACATAGATTAAGTTCTGAGTCCTCATTAATAAAAACTGGTATGAGTTTTCACATCATCTGAGTTCAGAGCTGAACTTTGTATCTCATACAGGTTTATCAGTATATTTATTTCAGTGTTTAATTTTGGGTTAGCTTGGAGCTCCTGGGTTCGAGTCACACCACATTTTTTTCCATTACTTTCACTAACTTGTAAATTAAATTAGGACAACTAAAGGCAACAAAGCAATTATTAATAACTCATAATTATAATGTGACACTTCAGACAGTTTGAAATTGCAGTTTTGGTATGAAATATAGTTTACACTGTTGAAGATTGAAGAACATTATTAGGATATAACGAGATACTAACTAATCTCTGCAGCTATCTGCACATCTTTGGTTGAGTCTTTCAGGGACTCATATTCCTCCTGCAATTTGGCAGCCTCTGTTTTGGTGTTGTCATCATCATCCACTGCTTTTCCTGGAATGAGGGGAAAATAAATTATTTCTTGGGCAATTTTTGAAATTTAAAAATGTTTAAATGCATTAAATTGAGCCTGTGTAAGTGCGCCTTTGCATTTAACCTGTAAGGACCTAAAATTCAACTAAATGTCTGTGAAGACCTGCGTGGTGGGGCCCAACAGGGAGATGTTTCTACCTGTAGGGGGCGTCGAGCTGAGAGGAACCAGAGACCTGCCTAACTTGTTCTTGGCCTGTAAGGCAATCATAGCATCCAGGTTTTCTGTGGGAAAACAAGATAAACCACAATATATACCACTACAATATATACAATATACATCCTTGTCAATAGAGTATTTCCTTATTATGTGCTTGAACTTTCATGACTTACACGTGTTTTCCATAGATAAACATTTAAACACACTGAGGCTGAAAGATTGGGGAACAATAGTAGGAGTCTCATCTCATGTTTGAAGCACAGCAGATCAATAACCAGCCATATCCAGGCAACACACCCCTCCAACTGATTTGATCTAAACAGCATTGTCATCATGTGGCGCAGGTTGTCAAGGTAACCCCTTTATTATGCAACAGGGCAATCTACATTGTTATCGCTTTAATCATAACAACCGTGACCACAGAATTTATTACATCAGATGAAAAAGAGAGAGAACAAAAGAAGCTAAATAAAACAGGATGTTACTCCTTTGAGCAGATGTCAAGATTATGGTCATGAAACACGGAGGTTAACATTCACAAAGTTATCAAAAATGTTCTTGCAGTAACATTAGTAAAACCTATATTTAATAATAACTTAATTTAGAAAATGTAAATCTTAAGAAGCTTTTGGAATGTTTAAAAAGGTCACAGAATTCTTTTTGTAATTTGAAACAGAACATTAAATCTGCCTCAGACATTTTTGTAAGGTCAGATGTTTCACATTACTGTCAGTTAATCACATGAACAGATGTGAGTATTTTAAAGAGATATCAGCGCTTTCCAACATGTTCCCTCGTACATGTCAATCTGGACAACGCTGTCAAATGCTTTATCTGATGTGACATTGCCCAAGAACACAAACAAATAGATTCTAACAGAACTCTCTTAGGAAATTCACCATAGTCACCAAAAATTGTAAAAAAAAATGCCTAAGCAAAAAAGCATCTGTTTAACGACTGTTAATGCAGAACTGGTGACAGGAGAAAGGGTCACACTTATCAGAGATATTACAGCCCTGTCACAAATCAGGATTTAGGAATGACATGACATAAAGCATAAAGGCATAAAGCATTCTGGGGTTGTTACAAAAACTGCTGGTATACAAATCTTTGTTCTTACCCAGATAAGAAACTCCTTCTTCAGGGGTGATGGTTCCATATTTTATCATCATCTTCACAAAGTCGATCAAGGTCTTCATGATAGTGATTAGGGTCTTCCTTTCCTCTTTATCCTGCTCTGTAATTTAAGATTTTCTTTATGTCTATAGCTATTTATGGTTTTAAGTTTTAAAGATGTTTATGAAAAAATAAAGTAGCTTTTTCATTTTGTGTGCTGTATTGTGGTTTGCAGTGTGCTGTATTGTTTTGTGTAATTTGGTGTGTTTGAGCCAGAGATGTATAAAGTACTAGAGACCCATACTTAAGTAAAAGTACAAGTTCTTGTTTAAAAAAGTGACTTGAGTAGAAGAAAAAGTGCTCTTAAAGCACCATACTTAAGTGGAAGTTCTAAAGTATTCAACATTTTCTGTACTTAAGTATTGCAAGTAGTTTACTTTAAAATTTACTACTCAAGTACTGAAAGTAAAAGTACAAGTATTGTGTTATGTTATGTATTTATTAAAGAAAGCAGTCAAAAGTTTGAACATCATATTGTTAATATTATTTCAAATTTTTAGCCTAAAGGACACTCACAATTCCTTTAGCTGTAGCAGCAGTACAAGGACAGTAATCCACAACTATCCACTTAAAACACGGAGCTTAATGATGAGCCGGCTTCATCAAACCTGTGACAATGCCATCTACTGCTCTGGCAGTGATAATGTGGGTTTGGAATGATTCATAACATTTTTATCATTGTAACGAGTAACGATGCAGCACATAAAAAATGTATCGGAGTAAAAATATTAAACTCATTGAAAATATGTACTTGAAGTAAAAGTGGAATTAGGAGGAAAAAAAATACTCCAGTAGAGTACAGATACAGCCTTTTAGTACTTAAGTACAGTAGTGAAGTAGTTCTACTTCTTAATATACATCTCTGGTTTGAGCAGTGAGTTAAAGTTAAGAGTCTAGGCTATTAAGCAGTCTGTAGAAGTTGTGTTGTCTACCTAAGTCTAGACTCCGGAGAAGTCTGTAGAAGTTGTGTTGTTGTAATGTCTACCTGAGTTTAGGCTCTTGAGGAGTCTGTAGAAGTTGTGTTGTAGTATTGTCTACCTGAGTCTAGGCTCTTAAGGAGTCTGTAGAAGTTGGGGAAGACGTGAAGGTCCTGCAGTTCATCTTCAGGGTTCAGCTCATTCCCATCACTCACAGCAGTTTCTGAGTCATCTGCCCTGATTGTCTTATCTCTGCTCTCTTCCTCCTGCTCCTCATCACCTTCATCATCATCTTTATTATCCTCATCCTCTTCATTGTAACGTCGGCTTGGCTTGGCTTTCTCATTCTAGGGAGAAGATAAAAGAGAAGTAAGTGCATAAAAACGTATTAGCTTTAAATTAGTGGCACTGAATTTCCATATAAACACACACACATACCATATTGTTCTGGATGTCTTTAGCTGCTGTGTTTGTGGTATAATCCACACTGAGGTCTCCAATCATGTTTTCTTTAGCATTTTTGGTAATAAGACTTTGCAGGGCTTCAGCCACCTCGTACTCCAGCGTCTCTGCCTGGCTGTCTGTGATCTAAAGAACAAAATACAAAAACATTAATTCTTCTACAACAATCCATTACATTATTTACAATAGAAATATTATAAATGTAATGGAATAATTACATTAACATTTTTGTAACAATTTTTATTGCATTGCATTTATTGCATGCATTTATTATGTTATTGCATTTTAAATTAAAAATATATAACAACTACAACTGAATTGAATTGGAACTAAACAGGAACTAAATTTGAATTAAGAAGGTTTTTTAATTTCTAAACAGCACACAACCCGTGGTATCACATTATCATAAGCCTTCGAATAAACTATATTGTTTGATCATTCCTCAAAATAAACTTTTAAGGTTGATGTCTTACTAGGCCCAGCTTGAGGAGTTTAGAAACAATCCTGTCAAAGACTCCTCTATCATCCTCCTCATAGATTTTGTTGGCGATTTTCTGGACGATATCCTGAGCTGTCAATGGTGTCCCATCCAGCTGCCGAAAGTTTTCTGGATCATTTGAAACAGAACACAAGACCACCTCACTCCAGTTCCTAAAACTCCTCATTACTACACACCTCTTTGAAATATTTCATTTTTCATACTTTATTAATCATACATTTTTGTATAATGTGTTTCTATAGCTTAACTGGTAGAGCATTGCATTAGCAGTGCAAAGGTTGTGAGTTCAACTCCAGGGAACACAAATACTGATAAAATTGTATACCTTTGTATACCTAAATTGTATACCTTGAATTGCTACTTGCTTTATCCAAAGCAAGTAGCTTTGGATAAAAGCATCTGCCAAATGAATAAATGTAATGATTACTAAAACTACAAAATTACAGGCAAACTGAGTTAAACGCATCTCAAATCACTCTGTGGCCTCTTTTTCACAAAATAAAACTTTTTATTTTATTTTAACTTTAAATAAATTTTAGCTCATTGCGAATATCTATTTTGTAGTAACAACAGTATGACTGGGGTATTAAAGGCTTGACAAATTCTCTGCGTTGGGGCATCTACCACTAAAAAAGAAAGTTGGAGTAAGACATTTTGAAGGGTTTGTTTAAATTTAAATTTTAGCTTTTATTTTAACACTGTTAAACAAGTGTATACAAGTTCATAAAAAACTAATAAAATTAGATTAGATTAGTTTTGTAACTAAAAATTAGATTAGATTAGTTTTGTAACACTCATGTCTATGTGTGTAAAACAAGTTCTCAAAAGTCTCTGATTCTGTCATTTTGATGAAAGACGAGACACTGCAGGACGTGAATGTGTTATAAGAGATGTGATTGTCATAGCTGAAATCTGGCAGCAATATTTGTCTGTAATTCTTGTAAATCGTGTAGAAACACCTCCCACTCACATTATTCCCTTATTCAAATCTCCTATTTATCTACAGCAAAGATCCACTTACACTCCTCAAATGTCTTCCTGTAATCTTACCATCTGACAGAAACATAATACTGACTAACTGACAGACACTCTGTCACACAGAGAAAGAGACAGTCAAGTCTCAGGTGGCCACAGCAGCTTTAAAGTTGGATCTTAATTAAACAAGATTAATAGATTCACAAATATCATACAATTGAAAATGATCTTCTCCTGGACTTTTTAAAATGAGATATGTTCTGTGTAGTCTTAATAGAACATATTGTTTGTTCTTTGTTATCAAACTGCAATGCTTAGAACATTGCTTAGGAAAAAGCGTAAGTTCCTCTCCAGTTGCTTGGTGCCAGTTGGATGATGTAAGGAAGGAAAGTTGGAGGAAGTAGGATGGAAACATTGGAAAAAGAAATGTTGAATATTATTAACAAGAAATACTAAGAAAATATGATATCTTTGTATATGTAAGAACATTCTGGTACACTATTATTAGGTTAGTGTTTTGCTCTGTGGATGTGCTTTGTATAACAGCACTGCTGTTAGAGACTGTTTAATGCTATAAACATTTAGTGCAGCAGCCTGGAGAGGGATAATCATTTCTTTGTTAGTCCCTCTCTCTGTACAAACTACCTCCTGATTGACTTTTGGTGTCTGCCACCTGTCACCTATTACTACATTTAACATCACACAATCACAGGATTTGCCACCTAAAGCTGCAACCCGTATCTTTTTGGTTAAAAGGAATAAAAGTACATGACAAAACAGCATTTTATATTTTAAACTGATTACTGTTTGCCTGTGTGTTATGTACTGTAATAAATGTTTCAAATGACCTCATGAGTGCCATCCAGTAATCCTCTCTTTGTGGAAAAATGACTGGCTCAAATAGAGATGTTAAAAATCACAGGTGTACTTAATCTTGTAATTCCTAATTCATAATGTAATTCATAATTGTAATTCATAATTTATCACACTTGCATTGTGGGTTACATTATTCCTTGAGGTGTGCTCTGCACAGTCTATACATAATATTGTAGCCTGCATATTTTATACTGTATTAATAAAAAAACAAGTACATTATATAATATATAAAGAGTACATTATTAGTATGCTATAGTAGCATGCTATTTTGAACAGCCAGGATATTTTGATATTAACATGCTTTCTTTAGTTCTCACCTTGGAATTTGTAGTTCATGCTATTCTTTGTAGAGTCATAGTCATCAGTAAGTCTTCTGTTTTTGGTAGACTCAGACTCATCAGCTGTGTACTGCTCATCCACAGAATATGATGCAGGGCTCTCATTGTTTGACTCCTTGGACTTCTCAGCAAGAGACTTTAAGAAAGTGATGTCATCATCCTCTGATTTTGACTCTGCTGATGTTGTTGGTTTGGGGTCTTAAAAGCAGACAACAAACTGAGCCCACAAGCAACCTTCACATTTGTTATGGGGAAACTATTGATCAAAATAAAGCATCTGTTTGCATTGATAAGACTATACTTCACCTGTCTTCCCGATGCTGTCAGCTTCTGCAATCTAAGGAAAAAGCAAAGACTAAAGTGTTTGTCTGCATTTTTATGCATAACGTTTCTTCTAATCAGTTTTATTTTACTACAAATAAGTAGCATGTCTGTCTGATACCTAATTAGGGCAAAATGGAAGTATATTTATCTAGTTGTTAGATAATTTAACAAATTAGTAATTAAACCTGCTGTTCCAGTGTCTTTTCCCCTGTCAGTTCTTGGTTGTACACTTTTTGATCTAGATGCAAAAACAAACACTTTTATTAAAAGCAAATATCTAATCACAGATATGTCAATGTTGATGATAATACATCAGTGCCTCTGTGTCATCTATGTTGCTTTCCAAGTGAAGCTGCCACTGAACTATAAGGCAAAACATTTAAAAGCCTTTAGAAAAGTGCTGAGATTATCCTCGTGGTATAAAAACAACTAAATAAACACAAAGACTATCATTATGGAGACATTAGTCGACTAATTTGACTTTTTCAGTGACCGACTTAATGCTGTTAGGGCGCACGACTGTAAAAGGTCATATTGTCCTGAATGCTATCAGTTTATCAGCAATAAGCAGAATACGTGTATCTTTCGATCTGGTCAGTGATCTGTAACTCACCCTGGGGTCCGGCAGGTGTGGGAAACGCGGATACGTGTAGTAGTACTGCAACCAGAACTTGAATCACGACCATAAACAACGTGCATTTTGACGTCATCTTTGCGTTGGTGTCCTACTATTATATTGCTTCGGTTATCCAGAAGTTCTCTCTGATTTTCGCTGCTGTTCTCGCTAAAGATGGCTTTGTCGAGCGCGGTTAAATGCGGGAGCTGTTAAATCGCTGCGGTGCTGAAATTAGGTCGCAGGCTATAATTAAACCAGATAAGCTGATGGGAGCGCTTCTGGTCTCGCGTGTAACGGGTCCTGACTCCAGCAGCCCATGGATGGAGGAGGTGGAGGACGGCCCAGTTACATCCGCCCATATGCGTCACATCTGAAGTACCTGCGTCATACGGCGCATCTTACTCTCATTCAGGCTGCGGGACAATAAACGACTTGCTGAAGGAAACAGATAAGAGAAGGCCTTTTGTGTATGTACTCACGTTTGGCGAAATTCAGGGTAGTCCAGAAATACAGATTAGTAGTCCTACAAAGGCCTCGTTGCACAGGAATAATCCATATATTGATATATCCCTAACACATAATGCATTTACAAAACCTCCCTCAGTATTAATTCTCATCTTTGCTAATACAGTGTCAAAATTTTGTCAAAAACAGGATAACTGTTTATTTTAAAGGTCTGACTTTAATAAATAAATAAATTAAAGTTACTAGATCTATAAATCAAGTATTGCTTTTTAAACAACTTAAAAAACTTTGTGCTCTAGAAGTAATTTAATTATTGGTTACAATTTTACAAAGCTGCAAGGGTAACCGGTTAAGGGCAGCGATTGATTATTTTATGTTTCTATTTAAATTATATAAACTAGCAAGTAACAGTGTCGTATTAATGACATAAAGACTTAACCCAAGCTAAATATCTTTATACTTGTACAGGTAAAGCGAGTTTTTTTCATTGCTACCTTGTTTTTGGCCATGAGATGTTTGTTAAAGAGATCGTGCCGCCCTCTGCAGGACACATGCATTAGTAGCTCAAGTGACAGGCGACAAATTAACAAAGCAAAGCTATTAATAAAATAAACATTTATTGTGGTTCATTCTATTTAAACGAGTTTCAGTTTTCAGTAGTCTGACTGACTGTTTCTCAAATTGATTTTGTCAATATGCACTCGCTGGCCACATTATTAGATACTGTTCAATTGTTTGGTAACACAAATTGCTCATTAAAAGAAAACAGTAATTCAACTAACAAACCACTTGTTACAACCAAGGCATTCAGAATACCGTCTCTGAATGCACAAGACGTCGAACCCTAAAGCAGAAGACCACACCAGGTGCTGCTCCTGTCAGCGAAGAACAGGAAACGGAGGATGCAATTTGCACCGGCTCACCATAATTGGACAATAGAAGATTGGAAAAATATTGACTGGTCTGATGAGTCTCGAATCCTGCTGTGATATTTAGATGGTAGGTATTTTCTTGCCACAGCCTACCTGAGTGTTGTTGCTAACCATGTACATCCCTTTAGGACTACAGTGTACCCATCTTCTAAAGGGGACTTCCAGCAGAATAATGCTTCATGTCACAAGGCTAAAATAATCTCAGACTGCTTTCTTAAAAATGACAATGAGTTTCCTTTACTCACACACTTTACCCTGGTACTAGCAAGGTGTATATTACATATATGTGTGTGCATGTGTGTACATGTTTTATGAGGACACAAATGTGTGGATGGTCACACTTAGGGTGTACCAGCTGCAAAAATTGGTGACGAATAAGGGAAAAAAATGCTAAAGTACAGTCCAGTGTGTTTAATTCTGTGCAAAATCTTGTTTTTTAATGAAATGTGCTTAAATATATAGTGACAAAAAGTCCAAAAATATTTACAAACTGTACAAATCAATTTTTAAAAGGTACATGTTTGTATTCAATCCTATCTTAATATCCTATTGATCCTCTTAATTTTATAGTGCACCATATATTATGTTACGACTGTTGTTGTTTTGGCACCCACCAGAAAAAGGCCGGATACGCCAATACTGGAGGTTCCAGTTATGACTGTTCCAGTTTCTAAAACGCATCTAAAAAAGTTGAAACAAACATCCTGCATGTCATTGCCTTTCTGTTGCTCCTGTACTGTACTGTTCACCTTGTACACTGTTGACTTCAGTTACAACTCTGAGTCATGCCACATGCAGAAGTTCTCTGACAACACTGCTATTGTGGGTACAGGAACCTGGTGGAGGACTTTGTGAGATGATGTAGAACAAACTACCTCCAGCTGAACACCACCATAACCAAAGAAATGGTGGTGGACTTCAGGAGGTCTGTCCCCTCTGTGCTGCCTGTCTCTGTTAAGGGGGTGAATATGGAGACTGTTAGCACATACCGATACCTGGGTCTACATCTTGACAATAAACTGGACTGGTCTGCTAGTACTGATGCACTCTACAAGAAAGGGCAGTGAAGGCTCTATTTTCTGAGTACACTGGGGTCCTTCAACCTGCAGCAAACTGCTACTGAATTGTAGTTTATAAACACATTGGAGACTGACCTGACTTTGTTTTTGTTTTACAATAACAGTTAAATATACCTGATGAATTGAATCCATTGTTTTCATCTTGATCATTTAAATGTAGTCAGGCAGAGGAAACAGGAACCAGTTGCAGGTACAGGACAGGGCTTTATTGGCGCCAAAAACAAAACAGAAACAAAAAAGGAACAAAAATAGGCAGGCTTTAGGACCGATCCGGCACGGGGAGCTTGCGTAGCGTGCAGCGGGAGAACCGGGCGAGGGGGTGAGAGGCGAGGCAGCCCAACGGAGGTGGTCCGAGGAGGAGCGGGAGATCCGGGCAGTAGCGCGGAGAGCAACTGTAACAGAAAAGAAAACAACAAAACAAAATAGCAAACCAAACAAGAAACCAGGAGTCTAAACACACGAAACGGGACAAGGCAAGACTAGTCGGGCGGCAACAAGCGCAACGAACCGACACGAGACAGAAAACACGAGGGAACTAT
>JBAJNP010006122.1:0-26594 GCA_036877545.1 Yasuhikotakia modesta | reverse complement strand
AGCTGCAGTAACACAGGTGAAGTGTGCAGTGGAGCTGCAGTAACACAGGTGAAGTGTTGTTTGTAACACACACCTTTGTTTGCCTCCATTTTTATAACAGACTAACTTTCTATGTGTCATTTTCCTGCTCCACCTGTTTCCTTTCTGACAGCTCTGAGTTTTTACATCTCAGTAAATATAATGCCACTGTATTAGGTAGCATGAGACTTGAATGGGGCCTGTTGTTTAGTTAGGCTGCTTGCTAGATTTTGAAACAGAGCACCTCTGTTGTTCTCTCCAAGAGTTCTGTGTACATGAGTTTTCAGCAGTATATGTGTGATGTGATGTTTATTTATGATTCTCTCTCTTAGGCTGATGTGGTGTTTGTTCTTTCACATGTGCCCATTATCTTCATGTACAAATGATCTACTTACACTTGTTTACTGTGACCGGTGGGTTTGGTTAAATGAAAAACTAAAGCAGTGATGAGTGTTTGTGCAGCACTTTCTGTAGTAAATATTAACATGCGATTCTGATGTTGAATGAGCGTCTTGTTTTCATACAGAAGTATGAAGTGAATGCAGACGTGTTTCAGCGCTCTGACAGATGCAGGTTGATCTAAACACTAGATTTCACAGTCAGTTAAGAGCTGGTCCATAATGTTCCCTGCGTTCCGTCTCATTTCACATGAGCAGAGCACTAAATCCCAGCTGAGCCATTTCACTTCCTGCTCGGGTCAGAGTTCATCTTCATCTGCTCTGACTGAAGAGACGTCTCAGAGCAGACCTGAAGAACTGCAGAGAGAGTAACGCTATTAAAAGATTCATAAATCACTGCAATACTTCTAATATGACAAAGATGAATAACATCAGTATATTAGGTTACAGAGTTTAGGCCTGTAACGCAGAGTCAGGATTTTAAATGTGGCAACTGGTCACAGTTTCTTTAATGTTTACTTTAAGTTTTACATTAACATTTTCTCCAGAGCCACTTTCAGTGTGAGGAACAGAGCAGTGAGGTTTTCTGAGCAGTTGTGGAGTGTTTTGATTTCCCATCAACCCTTTTGTTTAATTTGACCCTTCTGTGAGTTTGAATGCTGTAAATGATGTAAATGTGTCCAGTCTCAGACTGTTCTCACACAGTCTCCACGGACAGACTGCAGGAGATCTGATGAGAACCTGCATGGCTGTGTTGCCCCTCTCACAGGGCAGTTACCCATAAACCCCCTGCTGAGTCTCTGGCAACACGAGAGAGAGGTTTTGCCAGGTTTTAACCCCCGAGCGACTCGCCACACCCCTCTCTCATGCCCATCATCTCTCTCCTCTCTGCCAAACAATGAGTTTGTCTTACACAACCGCCGGGAGACGTAAACAAACCGGGTCTTATTGCACAAAGCGTCGTTTGAGTTATAAACAGTTGTGTATTGACTCTTGTTCTCAAGTACAAAGATTTGTAGAAGAAAACATTTCCTCAGTTTCACACTGGTTGCTCTCTGTGTGTTTGTATGTGTGTTCACATTATTAAGTGCTGCAGGGTTTAAGCATTCATTCAGACTGCAGTCACAGTTTGTGTGTGATGCTGTAGGAACTGTGTGTCAGCAGAACAGTGCAGAGGTTTAGGAACTGTTAATGAAACAGACGTCATAAAAACCCTGAAATATTTAGTTACTTCTGTAAACAGCACAGATGCTGTTCTGACTAATTCTCTCCAACCTTCACTGCCCGAAAAGTGAAGCTGCTCACTGTTATTTTACACCACAGGAGCCTGATGTTGGCAGATTACAACCAGACTGTGTGTGTGTGTGTGTGTGTTAAAAATGAAAAAGAACAGCAGAAATGCAGGTTTATTTTTGTTTCTCATTATATTTAAAGATTTGAAGATTCATCAATCTCAGGAAATAAATGTGAAAATCATTATATTAACTTAAAAAGACAACACCCCCCTTCTCTCTCTCTCTCTCTCTCCCTCTCCCTCTCCCCCCCTCTCGTTCTCATTGTTTCTCTCTTTCAGTGTGAGTTGGTGATTTGAAGCAATATTAGCAACAGATTGGTAGAGATGTGACTGTTTGTGTAAATGAGTGAATGAGATATTTAGATGAACACAGAAACAAACAGAAGGCCATGTTTATTGTTGCCCACAAACTTACGCTTATGTTGTGTTTTACTTTGTACTTTTAATATATAATATGTGGATAAAGCTGTTTTTGTAATGTTTCTGTTTTCTCTACTTTCTCCCTCACAGTTTAAAAGATTCCTGTGTGATTCACCATTGGAGGTGAGTTTTATCAGATCTCTTTTATTTTAGATACATCTGTATCAGATATGCTGATTTTAATGATTTGGTTTATTTTTTCACAATTTACAAAGTGTTCTGAAAACTATTGGAAATCAATAAGCCCAGCTCAGAAATCTGGCACAGAATGTTTAACCCCCTTCAGCACACAGACTGGAGCTCTGCAGTGTTGTGATGTGATATGAGCAGTTTGTTTGTCTCATGACACTGATACATGTGGAAACTTCTCACCGGGTAGCAGAATAATTGTTGGGTTGTTTGTTCGTTATGAAACAATGGAAAAAGTCAAATGTGTCAGCCAGACCAGCATCTTTGTGCAGCACACACACACAAACAAGAGTTGGCTATGATGTGAAACTGAGCCTGACAGAAGATTGCCCCTCTGTCATGTCCGACTGCATCATTAACTTTCTCATTTGTGCTTTTCCTTTGATTTTCAGAGGCAAATGAGGGTATTAAACAGCAAATCTGGCTTTTTGTTGACATATGGGATATTAAATTGTGTTGTGGGACATGGCTGTGCATGTATTTTCCTTTCAGAAAAATGGCTGTTGTCACGAACATACACTTACAGAGAATGACTGTGGCAGGACTCTGGTAAAAGAATGAGTTTCATAGAATAAAGTATGTCAGAATGCCACAGTGTTATCATCTTATGCCATTACTGTATCAGAGTATCACTGCAGTCTCTGGTTTTGGCACAAGTCTAAAATAAAATCTGGTAGTATTGTTAGTGTGGCTGTAGCATTAGACATTCAACAGAGAGCAAGCTCAGTTCACTGTTAAAACCACATTAGTGTCATGTGATGCAGTGAGGGGTGCTGACTGGTTGCAGCAGGTAAATCAGGATTTCAGGTGGAGAGAGGGAGAGATTGGGGTAGGAAACGTTCTGTGCTAATAAAGATTCTCATTTATAAGAAACACTTTTATCACCTCGTCAAAGCTGTTGTGTGCATGTTCTCATCCACACACACCCAACACTAGTGACACTGTGACCTTGCCAGCATGCTGCCAGAAATGTGTCATTTCAATCTACACTCACGGATAGGTGTGTGTCAGGAGAAAACGTTGTCGTGTTGTACTGTCGTGTTGTACTGTCGTGTTGTACTGTCGTGTTGTACTGTCGTGCACTTGTGGAGTAATTCCGGATCAGTAAGTTTAAGTTTGAGTTTGAGTTGGGACGCTCCCTCAGAGGGGCTGTGTTGGCAGTGGACTGGGTTGGATTAAATAGGTCAGGAAAAGGACTACAGTCAACGGATCAGATGGTTGCATGGTTGGAAAGGAATCATGGGTAATCGAGTCTAAGTCTTTAAGGGGCAATTAGCATCAAATGAGGAATTGCAGAAGCTTGTGGCGTATCCGTTTATTTTTTTATGTTTATTTCAGAAGCGTGAACAACAACACTATTTGAAGGCACTCTAGCGGTAATACATTAGCGTGTATTAGGCTCATTGGCCTGTTTTTATTTATCTGTGTGCGTGATTTCATTGATGTGTTTGTGTCACATGACCGTGTGCGTGACTGCCTACTCTGCGTCACTGAAATGCCCTTCCTCAAAAACAGGTCTGTGTTGCATTTGAATGTCTGTTTCTGATAGGCTTTTTAAATGTCTTTTTATTGACCTGTGATGTCTGTCCTGAGGGGAAGAGCTTGTTAACAGTGATGTGGTGTAATTAGTCCTCAAGATTTTATAGACCTCAAACCTTGCCTATACCCCATACTGCTGTTGTTCCACACACACACACACACACACACACACACACACGCACGCTGCAGTAACAGGTTTGAAATGTGCAGTAACAGTAACCTGCAGCTGTTTGTGTGTCGCTCTTTAAAAGGCAAATGCGACATATGACCTCATATCAATAGAGACATGATGAAGTCATTAACACATTCATAAACGCGGGCACAGCTTCCCCCTGATATAATGAAAAGCTGCACATGCCTGCATGTGTGTGGACAGGAAGCGCATCTGTGCTGCAGAGGACGCGAGCGTGCCACGCCATGCCGTGAGTCGCGACCCTGAGAGAAATGGCAGGAGTAATTGAACGCTGCTGTTTCCACACGCAGTGAAATGAGGCGGCGCTGAACGCTGCGTCTGATGAGTGCAGTGTGTTTACACTGTCTGCGGGACTCAGGTAACATTTCCTTGTGTAATGTCATCACAGCCTCTTTAGGGTGTAACTAATAAATCGTTCACATTTAACTCTTTCTGGCTAATCACTCTAGTCTGGTGGATCACAACCATCTTCAAGCTCCCCAGCTGTTATTCACAACAATACTAATATATTTTATATTTGTTTGGATATTAATATAAAAATAACCACCCCCTCAGAAATGTCTTGATTTAGCTTATTTGAATGATTGTTTTGTCTTCGTATGCAGGCCCTCTGCCCATGAAACCGTGATTTAGTAAATGAGCAGCAATTATAACAGGGTGTTTGAATTAATGCTGTGCTGTTATTGTTGTTTGTTGTGAAAGTCAGTTACAATGGCATCACTAGCATCTGTACTGTACTGCACAAGCATCATTAGTGTATTTGCACAGCCTATTTCCTGCATGTATTATCTGCTAATTATGTTAAATAGCCTTCAGTCTGACAAACAGCCTGTTGATGCCTACAGCACACACACGCCTAACACGCCACCACACGGCCGGAGAAAGCCAGACAAACAAAGAGCGACACAGAAAACAGAAAGCCCCATATGCTTGTGATTTCACTGCCCATTCACTGGCTTCTCGTGTGTGTGTGTGTGTGTGTCTGTCATTAGGCTGTTCACTGAACTGATCTCGGGGTTGAGGTGACGCCATTTCCCTCAGGTATATCACGGCTACATAAACATGCCTGACAGCCACACTGAGACGTTTACTGTGAAATCAATCTGAGAGTGTGAGTGAATGTGATTTGAAAGTAAATGTGAGCTGACCCAGTTCACTGCTGAGGGCAGAACACTTTAAGTGAGCACTATGAAGGGAGCAGCAGAGGTGAGGACAGCATTAGCATAATCACAGAGTTTTCTACAGAACCAGAGAATTAGCTTGAGTACATTTCCTGCTTATTGCTGTAAATAAAACATTAATTATCTCCTGTTAGTTCCTCTTTAATTCAAATTTACCTGAACTTTCTAAAAGAAAAAACCCTGAAATGTGTAAATGTTTTTTAAATTATTCCCTCCCATTGATGGTGTCTGAGAGAAACCTGTGCATTTTAAATTCTGAGGTCTTTAAGTTAATTGTGAAAATGTGGCACTTAGAATCACAAGCATCACACACAAAGGTAATTTTACTGTTTATGGTTCTGTTTGGACCCTTTGCTAACAGTCTTGTGCAGGTGATTTGTTTAGAATGACCCGTCCCTGTAGGGTTCAGAAATACCTGTGAAATTCACTCTGTGTTTCATTAAAATTTGGCTAAAGGAAATGAAGGAACAATCTAGAAGGCAGCGTTAGATCATTATGAATGAAAGATGGGTGGCTGTCAGGCGGGGGTGAGAGTTTAGCTTTCATTAATGGCCTCTGTTCAGTTCTAGGGTCAGTGAGTGTGACAGATGAGTGGTTGAGTCGGGTCTGGATCTGACACCAACACGGACCGCCTTGTCAAGCTCAGGAGAGCTGCTGGTTCTCTGCACATGTGGTGCTAAAAGCCAGACAGGCTTTGAAATGAAATGGCTCTCCATCTCACCACAAGCCCTTAATCACGGCCGTTAGCGGCGTTATGAGAACGCCTTTATCTGATGCGGCTGTGTGTGCTTAAGACCGACAGCTACTTTGAGCGGACAGCCCATTTGACATCCACAGCAAATGAAAACAACTGAAGTCCACATGTGGAATGTGCTCTTCACCAGGGAAATGAGGGCTTTACTGTAAAACTTCTCCAGGTGCCGACGACGGGGCTGTTATGAACCCTGGCAATGCAGCGTAATGTTATACTGTTCAAAAGCCGCTTTTCCAGGCCGGTGTGAGCGGAGAGCAGTGACTGGTGTGTGTGATGTTTCTGCCTGTGCGTTTCTGTTGGTTTTAATTTGAAGGTCAGCGGTGCAATCGGTGGCTGACGGGCCGATCGGATTGGCCGAGCTGCTCCCCTGGTGTTGTGATAACGAGCTGCTTTCCTGCAGGGCTAACCGGACCCAGATGGGCCGAGGGGCCGGCGGAGAGATCCTGTTACGAGTGCAGTGGCCCCTCCCGCTGAACTGTTTGAAGTCTCAGTGGTGCAGAGGGGCGAATAATGCGCCCTCTTCGATAAACCACTTTTATTGAAAAAAGCTTGTGTGATGGTTTGAGAGGGATATATGATCTCGGGCAGGTAATGGTTTTGTGGTTTAAACTGCCACTCAGACAGAAGATGTGGATCCAGATGAACATGAGTCACATGAAGGAATCTGAGCCTTCATCTTCAGACTCAACAGTAGTTGTGTTTTTGTTGCTCTTCTGCCTCTGATTTACAGGCACAGTTACCCACAGAGGGTAAAAGCGAGCCCAGTACCTGGACAGCGATTTATTTTGTTCATGCAAAGGTTTTTATTAAAATGCCTCTCCTCATTTGTGCGTGCCAGTCGTGAGCTACACACACACACACACACACACACACACACGTACATCTGGGAATGATTAACAGGCTACTGTACACCCTGTGTGCACAGACTCTTCAATTGTTCAAGCATGGATTGACTCAAACACACACACACACACACACTGGAGTTTTAACATCAATATTATTTTTAATATGATTCGTTCTGCCACATATCTTTACAATAAGCTTTTAATTACAGTTCAGAGTTTTACAGTTCAGATGTGGGTGACATGAATTCTTAACAGTTTTTTCAATGAAAGGTTTGTATTTATAATCTTCTCAGAAAGTTCTGCAGTGTGACTGCATCTGTACTGCCGGTGTGTGTGCATACAGTAATGTGTGTACAGAACAGTAACAGTGCTTCTCTCTCAGGCTGAGACCGGCGCTGATGGACCAGATACAGGCTACGGCTCCTTTCACCAGCAGTACTGGTTGGACGGCAGAATCATAGCTGTGGGGGTGTTGGACATCCTGCCCTCCTGCGTGTCGTCTGTGTATCTGTACTACCACCCTGACTTCTCCTCGCTCTCACTAGGCACTTACTCTGCCCTCAGGTGGGTGTCCTCTGATGTGATGTGTCTCCTGCTCTTTCACACACGTTTAGATGTTTTAAATAATCTTCTCACCTGATTAGGTTTCACTTTGCAGCAGATCCCAGAGGTGTGTGTGTGTGTTTGAGACTGTGAGTGTGTGTGTGTGAGTTTTACTGAGCTGTGGGTGTGGGGGCCTCATTTCTCACAGACTGGAGAGAGTGTGAGCTCTGAGCAGCTGGTGTCGGCCGCAGGGTCAGTGTCTTTGTGCTGGTGTGTGTCATTGTGATGGAGTGGACCTAAGTTCAGGATGTGACTGTGTGTGTGTGTGTGTGTGTGAGTAAGTGAACTTAACATTTGCACACCAAAATCAAGAGAGATTAAAGTAAGGTTTATTTTACACAAAGATTTTACACACATTTTTTAAGAATGTTCTTTGTGTGTTTTCATGACAGTTATTCAGTTTTTGCTGGTATTTTACTGTTTATGTATTTTCATTTTATAACTGCATGCATTCAGATTTTGGAAAAGTAAAAAGATTTTTGCATTTGAAGGCATGTCTTGCCGTTCGTTGCATGTGAACAATAACAGTTACACATTGTTATGTGTAGATACAGGAAATGTGTGTGATTGCTTATCTACCAGCCAGCAGTCTTGATTATTAAACATACAAAATAATGCTGTGTGTGTGTGTGCGTGTGTGTGCGTGTGCGTGTGTGTGACATTAATATGAAGCAGGCATCCCGTCTGGGGTGTAATGGGCTTGTGTAGGGGTGTCACTTGACTGAAGAGCAGATAATGGGGTTCTCAACCGACTGCCAGAGCCGAGCGGGTGGGGCTGGGGGTCCGAATGAGATGGGGGGGTTATGCCCTTTCTTTCTCTCCCTCTTTCTTTCTTTCCTCATCTTTTTTGTGAATGAGTTCCACAGTCTTTCATTCATGGAGAGCCAGGCTTTGTCACCCGGGGATGGGAACTCAGGAACCTGGCAGCGGCCGCATGACCTTCCAGCACCTCCTTTCTTTTTCCTCTCTCGCTTTATCTCCCTCTCTCCCACTTTATTTGATTTTCCACTGCTTTTATTTTGATTTGGCTTCTCCCTCTCTTCCTCTTCTCCTCCTGGTTTTTTGGAAGACAGAGTATGAGACGGGCAAATGCAGAAAAAGAGCGACAAAGAGAAAGGGTTATTTATGGCAGAGAGAAACAGGTTTGTGTTGGGAATAAAACAGAATGAGAGAGAGGGAGAGCTCATTGATTGGTTGCAGGAGGAAGTACAAATCTCTTCTAGTTTTCTTTTTATTTCACTTGTTTTTGTTTTTCTCCTGTTTTTTACTTCCAGAATCGCATTCAGATGTTTGTGGGACAGTTGTTTTCACAGTTTGTAGAGTTCTGTTTTTCTGTTATTCATGAATAAAGAATTAAAAGTAAAATTAGGAGGTTTTAATAATTAAATCAATCATTTAATAAGTTAGTCCTTAGATTATTTTCCCAGCGCTGTGTGATTCAGCCATGTGCTGGTTTACATTATTCTTGTTTTTTGTAAGATACAAAAATGTCTATTAAGATCCACAACAAATGTTTTTTAATGTTTGTCATATAACTGTTACTGTGGGTTTAAACAGAATAAACAGTTGATAATGTAAAAGTGTAATTAATTGTTACAACCTTAAATCTACTTCTGTTAGTTTTAATGTCATCTCCTTAGGTTGTTCCAGAACACAGAAACTAACATCTGAGACATTTGTGTTTGTCTGCAGAGAGATCAGCTTTACCAGGCAGCTGCAGAAACAGTCACCCAGACTCGCCTACTATTACCTGGGCTTCTACGTTCATTCCTGTCCTAAGATGCGCTATAAGGTACGTCTGTCCTCCTAAAGTCCATACTGTATATTCTAGCATCCTCTTCTGACAGACAGACAGACTTGATTGTTGTCATTATTATTATTACATGATCTTACCATTGCCATGCAATTTACAGATCACAAAACAGAGCTGAATACAAGCAGAGCTCAGATGTTGATTTCAATGGAACATTTACACTATGAAAAACTGCACTGACATGTGGAAAGCTAATACTTTTGACATGCTGTGAACCTCAACACTCGACTAACCTGCAGAATTCATCAGCACAGCTGCTCTCTCACTCGCTCTCAGTCTCTAAACCTCACTGTGCAGACAGGCTGTGTGCTCAGAGTTGCTCTTTACCCTCCTGTCTAGTTGAGTTGATTTTGAGATAACAACACGGTTCTGTTTCTGCAGTGTCACGCTTAGCTTGCAGTTCTGCAGCATCTTTTTCAGGCAACGTTTTAGGGTGTGTGTGAGTTTGTGGAGTGTGACAGTGAAGTGATCCAGCGGGACCTTGGTCTGCGCAGGTGCAGTTAGGCGTGCTGGCCGCTGTTCGTCGAGTCGAGGGATGTTGGACCTCTGAACAGCTGATTCATATGCAGTGGAGGAAAAGAATGTAAATAAAAGTGATGGACCGGCCCAGAGCAGAAGTTGTGGGAGGGAACAGGCAGCTGGAGATGTTATTAGCAGTTGAGGAGGAGGTCAGAGCTACTGTAGTGTACAGTGTCTCCTCACAGAGGTGACACCCCTATTCTCTCTTTATATAATTAGCTAGAAATGGAAACTATTATCTTTCACTGTACACATGCTGTCTGATCGTTCATTCGCTTTGACATTCATTAGGTTTGGTGTTCTGGTGCTGCTCAGTTCAGCTCTGACCCGGTTTCAACACACAACTAATCTCAAGTCCTGTATCAGCTGCTTCAGGTGTGCTGGATTGGAGCTAAACTGTGGAGCACACTGATCCTACAGGACTGGAGTCTGACTGAATCATTGTTTCTCATTCATCATGTGTTTGAGCTGTTGCATGTTGCTAATCTCATCTGCATGCGAGCAGCATCTTCTCACAGCTCATCACCGCTCAGGATGGATTCAGTGTGATAGTTTAACTCCAGCAGTCTGTTTATCTGCACTCACTTAATAAATGTATGACATCATTTACCCCGGCTCGAACCTTCATGCGTCTCTGCATTGCGACGAGCCGGTGGGTGTGTTTATTCACCTGCTGTTTCTCTGCACTGTAGCCCTGCCTTCAGCCACGCATGGTCCTGCAGTTGTTTGTGTCTCTGTTTCAGCCGGTTGGACTCTCTGTGTTGTTGGGTTCTGCAGAGCTGTGCGTGTAGAATAATGAACAGCTCTTGTTGTATGTGTGTGTAGTCTCCCACAGCCCGGCTCTCAGATCAGGCGCTTTTTCTGCATCTCGTCTTTGTGCTCTGTGAAATTAGTCTGGGGTTAGAAGGTTGCCTGTTTCTCACCTACACTTTTTTAGATTGTTTATTAAGGTGAAGGCAAATGGTGTTACTGTGGACGTCCTGTGATGGCTGCTTGAAATGACTCTCAGCACAGCGTGTTCAGGATGGCCCCCATTCCTCCGGCCTCTGTGTCCCTGCTGGAGTCCTTGCACCCGCTGACTTGTCTCAAAGACCCTCAACGCTCACGAAAGCTGTTGTCAGACTCAGCAGTGAAGCTCTTCAGTGTCTGAGCCCAGAACACTCACACATCTCTCACGGTAGCCTTTACTCTCACTGTAGCTTCACCTCATTCTAATCTGGATCATGTGTAAAGTGACTGTGTAAGGAATAAACACAGAACAGGAACAAAATACACATGGCACCTTTAATTAGTCTCTTATACAAACCTTTAAAGCTATTGTATGCTAGCTTGATATGTGCTGTTGTGTGTCAGTTTATATGTATTGGGTTTTCAGAGCTTAATGTAAACTTTGTTTTACAGTCAGTGTCTCTTTCAGGGGACAGTGTAAGAGATAAAAAGGAAACTTTGTTGATTAGGTTATTTGGACTGTCAAGATTTAATGCTAGTTACTTGAATTACACATCTGGTTTAATGACAGAAGCCTATTGTACAGTAACTCGGTCGTCCGGTTGATTTTTGTACTTTAACCAGTAGCTTTTAAATGTGGAATATATTATGAGTGGAGGATAAGAAAGGCCTGAAGTAAACAGTAAACAAAAACAAGCAGACACAACGCCAAGCGTCTCAGCTGGCCTTTCTTTCGGTTTCACTGAGCACAAAGACGCTGCTGAAGTCTCTTTAGGGGGCTGCGGCCAATGCCACCCTGTCTCATTTCTCTTACTGCAGTGAAGCCAGACCACCATCCAGTTCCAGACGTGACTTCCTGGCCCCGCCGGGGCCGTTCTGAGCTCTGGCCCCTGATGGAGATTTGGCCCTGCACTCTACTGAGCTTTCAGGCCTCTGAATGTTTCTAATGGAGTGGAATGAGCTGGTCTGTGGGGTTCTGGCAACAGAGGCCCATCCAGAACTAAGCTCAGAACTCCCCCGGCCTCCTCTTCCATCCACCAGGTGTTTCCCACAGCTTCCTGTGAATTCCAGAACCAGGCCAAAGGAAACAAGCATCTGAGAAACGCGTTGCACTCGTCTTTGTGTGTTTGTGTGCCGGCTGCCGGTCATCTGGAGAGGGTTTTCACGAGTCTTAAGAGCTGCTTACCGTGAGGTTCATTTGGAAACCTGTGTATAATGCAGGCGCTGTGTGCAGCCAGACTGCCACCATTAAACAAGCAGGAGGTGAAAAGGCAATACTGAGACTGGACAGAAGACAGCAGGTACTTGTCTGTAGTGTGTGGAGTTTCACTGAGGGTCCCTCTAGTGTGGTCTGGTGGGATTGCGTAGATGTTCTGCATAACTGGTTGTTGCTCTTCTGCTGTACTGCTGAACATTTCATCCATCCGCCAGAAATTCACCTAACAACACAAGTTCATGCTATTAACATGCTGTTCAAGTAAATGCTAGTTACTGCAGTTACTTTTGCTCCGTGAGTTGCACACGTCTGTGTTTCTGTTTTACAGTTTCGTTTAGCTTTGATTAGAAGCTGTTATCTACATTTATTGCCATGTTCTCTTCCTCTGCTTTGTGTGTATTTGTGTTTGTGTTGTAGGGCAGACCGTGTTCTGTTGTCTGTGTTCAGTAGAGGAATTCCTGATGATAAATTTAAGTAATTTCTGTGTTGATGAAAGTCTAGTAATGAATGCTGTTGAGCTATCATTAGTGTTTGTTTGGATGTGTGGGTATATCTCCTGTAAAGTTTATATAAAGCTAAACGTTTGCAGCACCACAGACTTACACAGCAGTTTTGCTTTCATCTGTAGAAAACATACATTTAAAAATAAACCTGCTAGGAAGAAAATCAGTCTTTGTGAGTGGAATCTTTATGAAAACGTTTTTATAAAACTCTGCATGGATACGTCATGGAGATGTTTGTGTCAGGAAGTTTAGAGGCCCTAGAGAAAGGACTCAAGTAATCTGTGTATCTGTTTGTTCTGCAGGGTCTGTATCATGGCTGCTCTTGTGTAAATGCTCAGGAATGCTGAGGCAGGTGGGAACAAGTGTCTCTGAAGAGACGCACTCTCACTCTTCCTCTGTAAAGGAGAGACTGTGTGTGTTTACTTACACGTACACACTTGTTTGTGTATGTCCTAAGCTTTGGTTTTCAGTCGAGTGTTTGATTTGGTCTGGCACAAGCAATCGTAGCAAAACTCAGAGTAAAGACAGTTAGTCATCAACCTACACAGACAGCATCTTTGGTCATCATATGAATAAATGTCCCATGTCTGTGTTCATTTCTCTCTAGGTTTGCAGTTCACTGAGTTCTGAGTCCCAGCTATAGTACAATCCAAACTGTTCATGTGGTGACATGCAGAGCCTCATTCATCACGTATGTAGAGTCATAAACTCCACCTATAGACTCCATATACTCCCGCTCCCGCTTGTGTAAATATTCATTCATGGAGGAGCTGAGTTCAGTCTTCTGCCTGACCGCAGCATCACGCCTGCATGAAGCACTAAATGAAATGATAGGAAATGAGGGCTGGAGAGAAAGATAAACAATTACCACACGCTTTGTTTGGCGAGTTCTTTCTCTCCCTCATCAAAGAGCGTCTTTGAAGCGTGAACGTTTCTGCGGCACAATTTCTTCCACTTTGTTTTCCTTTCACTAATAAGACACGGCGCTGTGGGTCTGCCGGTTAGCCGTTTGAGCGGCGTCCGTGCTCTCGTTCTGCTGTTGACGTGGGATGAGCGGTTGTGGTGCGTGTCAGGACAGGGAAGAGAGTGAGAGACCGCTGTCAGCATCTCTCTGCTCCTCTAAAATCTTTCCCACAGGCTTTTTGCATGTGTTATCTTGTTAGCGTAGGGCTGGAAGTAGTTACTGTAAAATGCATGATGTAAACTAACTCTGCAAATCTACCAGCAGCCCTTTTATTGTGTGATGAACTTACCGTGTCTTTGTGTCCCTCAGGGTTTAAAGCACTAGCTCAACCAAACTGAAACTTCTGTATATATTCAGCCTCATGTTTCTCCAGATCTATATTCTCTAGATCTCTGCATGTTTTTCTAGACTTTTGTCTTTGTGTGTGTAGATGATTCCATAAATATGTGGATGTGTTTTAAAATGGAGGTTCACATACTCCCTCACGCCTCAGTTGGGTTTGAGTTTGCCTGTTTTCACACTTGCATGAGTCCACCGCTGGCTGCAACCCCACAGAAATCGCATTCTGATTGGCTGCAGCAGGGACCACCAACGGTGAGGCCTGCGCAGGGACGGTTTGTTTGAATTGGGTTTGTTTCGTCTCTTTTCTCTCTTCCTCTGCACTCTGAAGGTTTTGACATCAGACCGGCTTCAGGGTCTTGTTCTAATTATCCAAAAAATACTTACTGCTGTAAAATGCTTCATGTGTCTACATTCATCCTCCTGACAGTGAACTGCCTGAAATCTTCAGTGTTTTCAGCATATGTGTTACTGTTATATGCAGTAACAAGATTGTTGCTATTATTATGTGTTTAATTCATGGTTAATCTGTGGATACTGTGGTTTTACTACAAAAGTTTACTATAGTTAAACCATGCTTAATTTTGTCCTATTTAATCCTATTCTTATTACATATTACGTTATATTTTTAACAGACAGCAGATAATAATTTAATTGATATTTACATTTAAGCATTTAGCAGATGCTTCTATCAAAGCGACTTACAACGTGAGGAGAACAAGGAAGCAAAAATTAAAAAATAGCAGTAAACATCAGCCCTATGTGGATACAATTTTTTATAAGAGGGAATCTGAATAGCTGGTATTTGGTGGATATTGTTGAGATCAGTGTACTGTCGGACGTGTCGCTGTTTTGTGGTTATTAGTGTAAGCAGTGTGGCTCTAAACACCAGAACACATTCATGATGTCTGTTCTATTAAAGTGCTGACAGCGTGTCTTCATGGGGGCTGCGTGTTTTATGTGTTTACACTGAGGCACTTACCCCTCTGCCCCCCGTCAGGGGCGCTGACATCACGGCCGACCTCTGGGGTCAGAGTTTGGAGGTTGGGTCAAACGATTGAGTCTCTGCAGTGAAAGAGAGAAAGAATGAGTGTCGGAGGAGAGGGGGTGCAGAGAGAGGTGTGAAGGTCACAGGGCTGGAAAATAAGAGTTTAGGTCTGATGTCAGAGTGAGGAGAGCCAGAGTGTGTTTGTGTTGCATTACCTGCCCTTGAGTTTATTTTCAGAGCTGGGGGTTCAGGCTGTGTGGCGGCTGTAATGTATAGAGCCACAAATGAGGAAAGAAAAAACAGGGTTTGGACTCTTTATTTCTGTAGGAATGTTTAAATGAGTCCAGTTGTAGTTTTGCCCTTTAATTGCATGTTCTGTTTAAAACGTTACATTTGAAACTATTTTCTACTTAGTTTTCAGCATGTTGTTGTCACATTTCACATCTCTAACAGTTAATGGATAGTAAATTTGTGACATTTGGTGAATTAGAGGTGGTCTCTTTACTTTAGGCAGTGGCACATCAACCCAGCAAAGCCCTAGCAACAACCCAGAGTGCCCAACAACAACAATCCCCTAGCAACGCTCTGGCAACAGTCTTATGGTAGTAATCGCCACCTTTTTAAAGCAAAATATTTGTTAAAGCATTTCAGTGAATCTTTAATAGTTACTTTTAAACACATTTGGATGATTAAAATAATTAAAACCATCTGTAGCAAAATCACACGCAGTTCTAAACGTCTTCACAGTTGTTGTTTGAAACCTGGCAGAAATGTGGCGTTCATCTGTGTTTGTGGATGATGTCTGCATCAGGAGCGTGAGGTTATCTTCTGCTCACGGTGAAGGTTGTGAGAGCTGGCAGCGCGGCCCATCGCTCTGGCCTTAAACCACAAACCAATAAACGCCAGGAGAGATAGAGAGATAAAAGACACTCAGGAGACTGAGTCTATAAAATGCTGCCCTGCTGAAACGCGATCCTGTAAAAATATTTTCCCATCATTAAGCTGTCATCCCTGACACACAGCCTGGCCAGGCACTGCGAGAGAGTATATATGTGTGTTTGTGTGTGTATGTCTGCAGAGGCATTTGTTAGCAGTCAGGATGCTGTATTTATTTGAATTCTGTCCCTTTGGTAATGTGTGACTGCAGTGTAGTGATCTAACCCATCGCGTGTGTTTAAACAGCGCAGGTTTGTGTAAATATGTGAGTGTGGGTTACACTCTCCTGAGTGTTGCCGCTCTGTGTTTGAGAGTGTGTGTGGTACCGCGGGTCCTAAATGGGGTTTGGTATGTCAGCCAGAGGGAGCGTTGCTATGTTTACATACATCTGTCAGAACGCAGATCTCCTCCACCCGTTTACAGAGCTGGTCTGAGGCTGATGGCGTGAGCCGGCGTTTACGCGTGTCACTCAGCGATCGCTGCTCTGATGTCAGCTCATACAGCGGCCACAACCATCTGTGTTTGTAAATGCCAGAACAAGAGAGGTCAGTCTGAGAGAAAATTCTTCTCTTTTTAACCACATACTGCTTTAAAAGAGCGAATGGCTTCTGGGTGGCATAGTTTCTCTGCTGCCACTCTGGGTTTTACTGCCCAAATCAGAACTCTGTAATAGTTCATTAACAGTTTGAAGTATGCACAACTGCCCCCTGCAGTTTTAAGTGCATTCAGGTCTGTGTTTGTAAACCTCAGTGTGTTTTTGGCTGTAGGGTTTCACACCTGATCTTCTGCTCTGAAAAGTGTCTCAGTTTAACTATTGACTGCGTGTGTGTAAACTACAGCCTGATGAAGCAACAGCGTAGACTCTGCGTATGCTGTGATAAGATAGTGAGGGCAAAGCAAGTGTGCACTTGTGTGTATCAGAGCACAGACGTGGCCTTGTGTCTCATGTTTGCAGTTCTGTCAGGAAGGATTGGTCCAGTATTGTTCAGATGGGCTGTGAAAGGCATGGCAAATGTTTGGACAGGTTCCAGCTGAAATCATTGACCGCAGTGCACACATGCTTTGAAACACCTCTATCTTGTTTCTCACTCCTTTCTGATGCAACACGTCGCTATTTATGTTGCTCGCCCTGTTTTGAACCTCTTTGCTCTGACCTGTTTTGTCCTACAGGCATTAATGATGGCTTAAATAGTGAGGCTGGGATAACAGTGTAGTGGTGAGGTAAAAACACTCAAATCCACAGTGTTCTACAGATGCAACAAATACATTGTTTTCTGTATTTATATGTCCTGATAGAGTTTATCTATATCATGTAATGATGGGTTTTGCTGTAAAAACAGGTTTAGATGTGAAGGCAGGACAGACCAGCGGTTGGTTCTGCTGTGGCCCATGTTTTAACATTCAGTGTGCAGTTCTTTGTCTTGTTGGTTTGACAGCGTCATGTGAATGACAATAAAATGTCCTGAAGATTTAAAGAAGAACAGCCAACTGGCTCAGTTGTTCTTTTAAAAAAAAGTGAAAGATCTGTGAAAAGTCTGCACTGTTGGTTTCAGTGTCTGGTTAGATTAGATTTATTTCACTGGCCAACATTCTAGATAACTGAAGTTCTCCAGGTCAGACCTGCATTATTCTCATGACACGTGTTCAGAGGATTGTTTGTGTGAGCTGTAGGTGTTTCATTGACTGTGGGATGTAGGACGTTTTGTGGTTTATTTTCTGCTGCTCATGTTTTTGTGGACATCTTCTCTCCTCGCTGGCACTGGAGGTGTCGTCTTTCACAGAGACTCCAGCGGAGGTGAGCTCCAGGATTTATGGTTCTGATGAAGTGTTCTGCTAGTAAATCTCAGGTATGGCCCCTCAGCGGCCCCCGAGGAGAGAATGAAGCACACACTCCTGTATGAGACAAGAAACTCAGAGTTATGTGACAGTTACTGTGTTGCCAATAAACATCCTCAGAAACACTTTTACACCTACAGCAGTATTATCTGTTTCTAATGATGCTGTCGGCACCAATATGTTGTGTGTTGTGTGAATTTAAAACAAAACCCAACATTCAGGCTCTTGTTTTCCACCAGCCTTGATGGTTTGCATCAGAGCCAGCTTTTCACAACATTTCCATAAACCCACATTTACACGTGTGTGTTTGTGCATTTTCTGATTTATAATATTGTGTATTTTCTTTGAACGCTCATTCATGCGACATGTGTGAGAGTCACAGTTATTTGTCTTCTGTGATCGTCACTATGGGGATGTTAATGAGTCTTAGCCAGTTCAGGTCGTCTGTCAACATCTTTCTTCAACATTCTTTTAAACAAACACCAGTGAGAGAGAAACATGCGGGCTGAACTGCGTTCATGGCTCTTTCTCCCTCTGATTATGAACTGATGTTGGATCAGTGCTCGTACCCTCAGATTTCACCACATCCTGCCTCTGCACACACACTGGCTGGCTGCGGATCAGCTGGCAGAGGGACGAGTGTTTGCTGTCTCTGGCTCCTTCCTTCAGTCTGTCACGTCACGTCACCTCTGTCTGATAACAGCGTTGAGCTGCTGGATGTCAGAGGGAAAAATCTTCTCCACAGGGTTAGTTTTTTACACAACTCCTCATGAAATAATGTGTCTAATGTGAAAGAATGCAAGCATTACAATAAATGTGAAGAGTTACGCTGTTGTTTTTGTCATTTAGTAGAATCAGAAAGAATTGTTACATTCGTGGCAGTTCTCATTAATCATTCAGGCAGTAAAGAGATTCCAGAACTGAGGGTGTCGGGTGAAGCTGTGATCCTCAAACCCAGAACGTTGTGAGGAGAGTCTGTGTTGCGCTGGTGGAAGCGCAGGAGTGTGAGTGGTCTACAACATCCTCACAATCACAGAGCTCTCACACACACTGTGTGTAACGATAATCACTCACTCGCGTCACCCTGTGTGTAACAGTATATCCAGCCTACTGTTGCTTACTGTTACAACATTAACAATGTGTTGTTTGTGTGAGTGTAGTTGTACTGTGATTTTAAATCATGATGTGATGCAGGGTTTTTAAAATGGCTTCTTTACTTTGGCTACAGAGGTTGTAACTGGTCAGACGGGACACAAGGTCATTATCAGAACTGATCCAGCAGGCTGTGTGTGTTTAATGGTGAGGCTAGCAGTGACATCATCACGTTTCCTTCACTGTTTATTTCTGCTTTTATCTAAATTTACTGTACATTTATTGTTGACCTTTTGCATTTTTTTATACTATAGATACTAGGTTTGTATTTTCAATTTTAATTTATACTTTAAGTGATTCAGTATTAATTCTGCACTAGTTCTCATTGTTTGGTCACCTGCAGTCTTTGTTTCACCTGTGTTGAGTAATTCAGCGGTTCTTCAGTGTGCATCATGTTTTTTACCCCGTCTACACGCAGATACTCATAATGACACACATTCCCTTTCATTGCTGGTTAGCTCTTCAGATGCTGTGACCTTCACTCTCTTGTCATCGGTCTGTGTTAGTCACTCACCCCTCCACAGCTGACAGACTGATGGACCTGGAGTGTGAAAACAGCCCCTCCTCGCCCGGCCCCACAAAATGCCTTTTATTTAGCACAGACTCGCTCATTCCCATGCTGTCTGTCTTGTGAAAACAGGACACATAGTTTCCACTGAGGGAAAATGACAGACGAATCCTGTTACTAATGGCGGGACTTTCACAAGACTGCTTCTCGTTTGACCGAACACTGAATTAAACCCACATAATCTATGCAGCTTTAGCTTGCGAGCGTGTCCGTACGCGTTCAGGCACTTTTTGTCTTCACTAGAAATGGCTTAACTTTGTTTGAAGAAACACAGAGTCCCCCGGCGAGGCGTCCGTTTGTTGACACAGCGGTCACGCTGATGTGTGTGTGTGTTTATTTGGATTGGTGTGACCGACAACAGGCTCCAAAAAGACGTACAACTCAAGGCTAAAGAGGCCATCTGCTTTCATTTTTCTCCAATGCAAGAAAAAGATGAGATAAAGTTGTGACCTGTTCTTTCTCCACACACAGGGTCAGTACCGGCCCTCGGATCTTCTGTGTCCTGAGACGTACGTTTGGAGGCCCATCGAGAGATGCCTCCCTCACCTTGATGCCTCCGCTTACTCCAGACTCAACGATGACAGTAAAGCAGGTAAAACTTCACCAAGAACCTGAACACAACCATAACCAAACTAATTGTTGCTATGGTGAACATCATCAAAACATGTCCAGTTACAGTTTAACACAAACACAGAGTAAAAAAGTTTTTAAAAAAAGTGAGGTTTTGCATTGTGACAATATATTGTGACACATTCTCCTGTGCATCTGATCACTGATCAGGATTTATGAGGGTTTGTCTCTCATTACTGTAATGCAGCATAAAGCATTTCACTCTTTACTGTAACACTGTAATGTTTTTCATTTTGCGTAGTTTAAAGAATGTACAATAAACGATTGTACTGTATAAATCATTGTATGATAATTATAGGGGAAAGAAGATTTTGATTGTGTTAAAAATAGGCTTTTCTTTCTAAACTTTCTTTTGGTTTCAGGGTGTCGTATGACCCTGACGTGAACTTGACAGATTTTGTGAGACGATCCAACACGTCACCTGATCTGTCCTCAGAAATCAGAACCTGCGGCGGAACCTGCAAACACTCAAATAAACTGCCAGTTCTTTGTGTTTCCTAACCTTCAGACGGGTCTGTTTAGTGTTGAACTTACATCAGGTTATTGGATTCGGGTCAGAATCAGATCCATCTCCACTAGTGGATTTGGGATCCGTTCCATGCGACCACGTCAGCCCTCTTTATAATCAAACCTCACTTATCAGTGTGGTGGGTCAGTGTACCCAGTAATAGCGTAGCAGTGTGGTTCATTGTGAAAGCGGTTCCCATGGCTGCTTCTGCACATTATACTGTATTTATGTCACTTTAATATTGGTAGCCGTTCTGCAAACTTACCCTTGGATGCCATTTGTGTGGAGCTCAATTTGTCAGCCTTCAGCTGTGTTTATATATGTCAGCTCTGTGAACGAAAGGGGGGTGTTTGGACCTGTGAAACGTGTGTTGAAAAAACAGGATCAGATCCAAGTGTGGAGAAGGTCCAGGGTTCTGTACTGGCAGGCGAGCGGGGTCAGTGGTGTGGTCCGGGCCCAGAACTCTGGGGTGGGTGACCATCATAATAATAATAATAATTTCAGTACCGACAAGCAGACGCCACGGCCGGGCGAGAGAGGGAGGGGGAGACGGCCGATCCTTCTCTTCTGTGAGCTCAACAACTCTTTGTGTAATTGTGTTTTAGATGGACTGAGCTTGTACTGTGTGAGCCAAACCGCTAGAAGCTCAGAGTTTATTTCAACAGCTGAATATTTGTTACCTTGGAATAATGTGATAAATTGCTGATATAGAAGAACTGATAGTGATGATAGAAGAACTGATAGTGATGATAGAAGAAGAACTGACAGTGATGATAAAAGAAGAACTGACAGTGATGATAGAAGAAGAACTGACAGTGATGATAGAAGAAGAACTGACAGTGATGATAGAAGAAGAACTGACAGTGATGATAGCAGAAGAACTGACAGTGATGATAAAAGAAGAACTGACAGTGATGATAAAAGAAGAACTGACAGTGATGATAGAAGAAGAACTGACAGTGATGATAGAAGAAGAACTGACAGTGATGATAAAAGAAGAACTGACAGTGATGATAGCAGAAGAACCATTTTTGGATCCCTAAAGAACCTTTCAGTCATATGTTCTTAAAAGAACCATTTCTTTAACTTCTAAGTAAATAAATCACAAGAGAACCTTTTCCACTACAAATAACATTTATGTTAAAGGTTTTTATAGAACCTTACAGCCAAACATGATTATTCTGTGGAATCGTGAAGATGTTTTTTAAAAGAGTGTAGGGAAAATTCTTCAGAGTGTATCTTTACAATGTGTTAGTGACACAGACATCAGGTCTGTGAAAAGTCAAAATTTGCAGAATAAAGTCTGAGGTTGTTGTTGACAAATGGGTGTTAATTCAGAACCACTGACAGAATGTGGCTGGTTTTGCTGTCATTGGAGAGGCTTGTGCTGTTTATATTCCCCTCACATCAGGGCGATGCGGTGCGGCTCACAGTGGAGCTGTAGGATGTTGTCTTCATACCAGCTCTGGAGTTCACCAGGAGTATACACACACCTCTGGTATTCTGTCCGTACACTGATTCTGTGTGTTGAGATGAAGCAGGAAGGAGGGAGCGATTGCTTCTACAGTCCACCCTGACCAGACAACAGTCCTCATCATAATGCAGTGATCTTTATCCTTCTGCACCCTCATGCCTGTTTCATGCCATCAGACATCACCGCCCTCTCTTCTGATATTATTTACTCACTCATGTTCAGACAAGCTTGTGTGCTGCTGTTTTCCAGCCACACAACAGCACATATAAACAGTTGATGTGACTTGTGCTCTGTGGTGCGACTGGTGGTTGTAGTCTGATAAACAGGCCAGATTTTAATTGTTTAGTCACTGATCACTTTTATCAGGTCTCAGATCAGACATTCAGTATAAATTGTAGTGCATTTCAAAGCAGCTTTGAAGAAACACACACCAGTGTAATGTTTTGTGCTCCATAGACTCTTGGTTCTATTAGACGCATGTAAGAATTATGAGGTTCCCTTTTGTCATTGTTCTAAGATCAGTTTGAACTGTCGTTGGGTAAAAGATCTGTATGACGTTTTTTAACTTTTGTGTTCCATGGAACAAAATAACAGCGTACAGCGCGGTGGTGTTGTTCAAACTTTCACATAAAGGAGGACAGAATTATTTATTTTGTGGAACAGGCGTCTCTCACTTGTCTGGTGGCAGCTGTTAGCGGTTCTATGAGCTCATCTGTTCTCACGTTTGACCCCATCAGCTCTTCAAACACACCGGGTCAGATGCAAGAGTGCCACATTTCTCTCTCGAGTAAATATTGACGTTAGAACTGGACATTTTGGATGTGAGAGTTGAGGAGGTGAAGGAGAGATCAGACCTGCAGATGGAGGAGAAACTGATGTTCATACACTCATGATGAAGTGTCAGATCTGTGTGATCTCGTCTTCCAGACATTAAAGTGTCTCTTCATGTGTGTCACCACAGGACAATCTAACACTGTGTCTTCATCCACACTAATGTCAGCAGAATATTGCCACAACGACACAACCAGAGCCTGTAACAGACTTCAGTCACATGTCAGTTACTGTGAATGAGGCTGTGGGCGCACAAGAACTATTTTTCTTACCTCAGTATTCTTTTCCCTTTTTTCCCTTTCCTTCATTATAAAACATACTGTAGCTAACATTGAGAAGAATTTGAAGCAATGAGATTTTTCCTTGCCATTGTTGGCTTGCTCGCAGGGAGTCTGCTGACATTAGCTTAGGTACTTTCATATAACTGCTGTCTTAAATACTGTCTAAGAAATCCATATTTTACAGTTACCTACGTATGTCAATTTCTTCATATAATATTCATATTTCACATTTCTGCATACTGTCATTCTGTGTTCACTGTCATGTGAAAAGCGCTTTATAAATAAATTTGAACTTTGACTGTGAAGCGCATGAGGAAAACATTGTGCTACTTGTTGCTTCTTGAGAAAACCAAGATGGACATAGATAAGAGAAGATTGTCTCGTACTGGTTTTTAAGTGGTTTGTGATTGTGGCGTGGGGGGGTTGCTGGTCTGGTGTGAGGCATCTCTGTGCTGACTGGCAGCCAGATGAAGACCATCATCTCCCTGGTGTTTGAAATGGTTCTGTGGTGCTGCAGGAGCTGTTTTTCTTACAGAAGGACTGCTTCAGGCGTTTCTCAGCAGAAGTGCAGGCCTGCAGCGCTCTGACTGCTGGCTGGATGGATGGTGTGAAAGCTGCACTGCTGGGTCCTTCAAACCCAATAGAGACAGAATGGATGAGGCATTTAATCAGCACTGCAGTGACTTGATCACAGTAAATGTAAATGTCTGCAATTGATCATCCTGAGTGAAATATTCTGTCTTCTGAAATCTGTCTCATTTCCACCAGATGGACAGTTTCTTTGTTGAACACAAGATATGTTTTATTTTAATATGTTTTTAAACATTGTAAATAATATTAGAATGTGGTTAATGAGGACTTGCAATGTCTATTGGCATTTTAACTGAAAGAAGCACCAGTATTTTTTAAATGATTTAGTTTATGAATACATATGAAGGTTAACATTGTTTTACAGATATTTTATACATGGTTACATTTGGTCACATCCAAACCCGGCCCCACACACACTTGACCTCTGCCCTCCTGTGGTCACATGACTGCTGAGGTCAGCTGATGCGAGTCTGCGTTCATCTGGATCTGTTTATCACAAGCTTACTGAGACGCCAGAGTACCGAACTGTCCTGTTGAGTAATGATGTGGATCTTCAGAAAGTTCTGACCGAGCGGGTTTCTGTAGTTTTGTGGTGATATTTATGTGGGGCAGACAGTAGATGGAGAGCAGAGGAGATCTGAACACCATTAGCCGTTGGTACAGTCACCTCTCACACACATGTAATCTTATGTTTGTATTATTATGATTTTTCTCCTTCACACTTTTAACCGCATCAACACACAATTCTGCTGGGCGGGTTGAAGGACCCAAAAATGTGCTTTAATTAAAACACACAGATCCTCTTGAAGACCCTCTCAGTTCTGCTCTGACCCTCTCATTCCAGTGAAAGTCCTGCTGATGACCTTTGACCTCTGGCCCAGGACAGATGTGGCCCTGAACCTCGGGGTGAGGGAGTGAGAGAGCGAGTGTTTATATGCAGAGCGGATGTTTGAGTTGAGTTTGAATCATTACAGCTCTGTTACACTGAACTGTTCACATCTCAGCTGTTTATTGCTCTGATAGTTCTGAGTTAGTCTTAATCATTCAATCACCTCATATGTTATAATTTAAGATGTGATTATACACATATAAACACATATACAGGATCCTAAATGATGTCAGCTCAGGTTAAAGGGGTTTGCAAAAGCTACGATCTGTGACGCATTTTGTTTTTAATGTGTCATTTAAGTAGCTTAAGACTGGAGCATTTATATTGCGAGGGTTAGATGTTATGTAACCCGTTTACCCCTGAACCCTCGGAACCCAGTTTTACAGACTCAAGAGGTTTGTTCTGATTTTCAGTTCAGCTTGTGTCAGACAGCAGTGAGCTTTGTTCAGCAGGTAAACAGACATACTCACACTTTTACATTAATGAAAGCTGTAAATAAATGTGAATATGAAGCTTTATTTCCTCTCATCAGTGTCTTTACAGGACAGAAAGGTTTCAGGCCTGAAGGGTTTTTCCAGCAACAATAATAAAACACACAGTGTTTAGTTTGGGGGGTGAGCGAATGTTTCATGAGTCTCGTCTGCTCTTCATTTGTCATCATTTACTGCAGGTAGTGTGATGAACTGCCAGCCACCTCTCTTTCTGCTTTCCTCTCTGGCTCTTTCTCTCTTTTATTGCCGTCTGTTTCCTACAGACAGTGGTACAGTCCTACAGACAGTGGTACAGTCCTACAGACAGTGGTACAGTCCTACAGACAGTGCTAGATGCTGGTTTATAGTTGAAGTGGTCTGTTTTGTTGCTATAAACAGTAATTGTCTAGAATTGTGTAATATTGTGTGTGTGTGTGTGTGTGTGTGGTTTACTGTTTATATTACAGGGGGACTGTAAAATTAAACTGTACCCCCTACATGTGTGAAATAATGAAGACTAATTGCCATTACCCAGAATTCCCTGAAATCTCTGTCAGCTGGAATCCAGATGAGGTTCCTGACAGAAAGAGTTTCTATCAGATCTGTCTCCTGGAGTAAAACACTGTTCATTATGTGTCACTCTTGTCCCGGTGTCTCCAGATAACACCGTTCCTGTCTCACGTGTTTCTGTACCTCTGTCAGTTAATTCTGTCAGGTATTACGAAGCAGAGGTGCTGTTTTCACACATTACAGTGCATATTTCCTCATTGTTTTGGTTGTTTGTGCTAAACAACACTGTCTGCTAAGCAACCAAAGCTGCTCCTGTAACAAAGCATATTTTAGCATCTCCTTTAGTCTCACTGTATGAACTAGAAGAAGCTGGTTGAAACTGGATCTGGTGCAATGAAGAAATGAGCTGTTGGCTTTGTTTAGCGCTACTATGTGGAGATTTCAGGGGCTGTTGTAGTTCTTCATTGGGGTTAAAGTCAATCTGGCCTGGTACATTTAATTTCTCACCCTGGAGGGCCGTTTTCAAGCTCCTACAAATTGTTACTGCGTTCTTTTTTCTGCAGTAATTCCTGTTTTAACAGCTCATCGGGGAGCGCTGGCTGTTTTGCTGAATACGCAATGCATGTCTGAATTTGGCCTGACAGAGTGTAATAAAGTGAGGGCATACAGATGAGGAGCTGTGCTGAAGGTTTGTTCTGTGTGTGTCGGTGACGGAGTGACTGACTGACCTGAATCTGTGCCTGAGGCTGGACTGATACCTGAGGAACTGCATTACAGTTTGTGTCGGACCCTCATTTGAATGCTGGGGTTGAAAAAAAGTAGTAAACGTGTGTTAATGTAAAAACAACATTACTTCATATTAATTTTATTATGCACAAGTCACTTAACATTTAACATAATAAACATTATTTAAAAAAGCGTTTGTGTAATATCCAGTTGTGTGTGTGTGTGTGTGTGTGTGTGTAGGTGATGCTGGAGCTGTGAGGGATGTGGGCAGAGCTTTAGTGCTGCACAGAAGGACAGTGATGCCGTACGCAGTCTTCACCCGCAAGCGCAGGAGCTGCAGTGATGAGAAGGAGGTGGAGCAGTACGCCGGTCTGGTGGGCCAGACATGTGCAGAGAGAATCCTGCTGTACAGATCCTAGAGTCCTTTATACCTAACACCTGTGTGTGTGTGTGTGTGTGTGTGTGTGT
>JBAJNP010006121.1:0-26604 GCA_036877545.1 Yasuhikotakia modesta | reverse complement strand
GGCCCATCAAGGGTTAATTTGGTGTTTAAACAAACCAACAAGTAAAATTTTCAAGTGCTTTTCTATGCGTTTTGACATGAAGTGAATGTTTTGAACAGCAATATTGTTGAGCCCATTCGGCAGACCTTAAATAGATATCAGTGAATGACAACTCTCTGGGTGACAACACCTGCAAACGTGTCTTTGTCCCCACCTGTATTTTTATTTAAGAGCCATTCACTCGCTCTTAAATAAACATGCGTTTGAACGCGTAATCTTTGCTAAAATCACTTGGCGTGAGAGGAAGTGAGGCGACAAATGTAAATGGCTCCATTTCGGCACCTGTAGCCGCAGTGTAGAGCGGCACTCTATCAAACGGACACGCAAACACATGCTAAGTAAGTGCTGTTGTTATACGGGTAAATTTGATGTGGCTGGATGTCAACGACTGCGTGCGGAGTGTAAGTCCCTTCTGAAATCACTCACTAAAATGTTTCATCTGTGGCCTTCACACCTGGATCTGCCATTAGTCTCTGCGAACCAGAATATCCACCCACCCGCCACTCACACAACAATCTCTGTGTGTCCATCGTGACTGAATTTTATCCTTTTGTTTGTCTCTCTGAACTACACAGCATTAAACAGCATCTTTATCCTACACACACTGTAATACGCAGGCATTTGCAAAACCACACATTTTTAAAATGAAGGACACTGATTTTAGGGAAGCAGAGTATAATTGGGCCAGATGTGGATTTGTCTGAGCCCGTTTGGACTTGTTCCTTTAGAATGCATTTTTATAACTTCTATTGGTTAAAAATGAACAGAAATCAGTTATTGAGTTATTGCATTACAGATCAGTGTTTAATACGGTCTCAGCACAGTTCAATGGTAAGTTTATAATAAAGGTTTTTAATAATTATTTATTATTTGAGCTGTTTGGTCAGATTTTGCAGGAACTGTCCGTCTGTAAACAGTAGGAATAAGATGCGGCATCTATCAATCTTACACGTTCTGTAGATTTGTAGCTTGTAGTTGCAATTCATAACTTTTGCTTCTCTGTCCCCATCTCTGTTTGAAACATAACATTGCAGGTTAATTTACACACTTTAGCTTTGTTGACATCAGATGAAACCAAACCAACATTTCCCAGGAAACTGGACCTGACAGCTCAAATTATAAATCATTATTATAAGCTTACCTTTGCTGATTTTGAACAGAGGGTTTCTTGTTTTTGATCAGAAAACAGTGAAGGACACTAGTAAGTGGGGCGATATTTAAAGCACAGCTTTTGTAAGTGGGGTTTAAAGAACAAACAGCTAAACCAGTTGATCACTGGTACCAGAAATGAGAACTGGCAAAATCCTGCTGATACAAAGACAATAATTACGTCTTGTTTAATGTATAGTACTTACTGTTATATTTTACTCATTTGTTTAAATTGATGTGCTTTGCAAACGTATATAATTCTTACCTTGTTCTAAATTTAGATTTTAAACCAATTGAATGTCTTCCCACAAACTTTTTCCAAATGATGGTGGATCTCATTTCCACCAGAGATTTGCATGTTAAAAATGTAAATAACTGTTTTTTGGTGTGAGAATAATGATTTGGAGTAAAGTATTGCAACAACAGTGCAATGTTGTGTTTCCCCTCAGCACTAATTGAGACCCATTCATGATGTTCATGATGGTGAGAGTCTACCTCAAATGTTTGTCTGTGTAAAGCTACAGTATCTCTCTCTCTCTCACTCTCTCTCTCTCTGTATGAGATCTCACCTAGACAGTCAGAAGTTAAACAAAAAGAAGTCAAAGGGGTAGCAAAGAGATGAAGAATAAATGTGTAAGTTAAGAATGAGGAAGTGCAGGTATTGAGAGAGAGAGAGAGAGAGAGAGAGAGATAGTTAAGGGGGATTCTGATGTCAGATGGTGCAGTCGGGGCACTCAGACATGACAGTCACGCCATCATCTTCACCCCTCCCCCTTCTTCTCCCCTCTCTCCCTCTCTCTCTCTCTCTCTCTGTCTCTCCCTGCACCTATCAATGCATCTTATGTGAAGCAACACTGCCCCCTACAGTCTAACCTTACAAAGGACCCAAACACTGCTGCTGCTAAACAGACCAAACTTGCTGGTTTCAAACACAAGGTTTTGCCCTGCAAGTGATGCAAAGAAACTAGAAATCTGCCAAGCTGTCTACACCGCATTGACTCAAGTTGTAGACAGCGGCTTGTAGACAGCGGTTGTAGACAGTGGCCAAAACCTAGTGAGCTGTCTATCTAGGCTACATTTAACGCCACATTGGGATATTTTTCCTGACAGAACAAAAGTTTTATTTGGAGTATTTTTTGTTCAAAAATAGAGAATCTCATTATACCATTATATCAACTTCTCCCTGATTGGTTACTTATCAAATGTTACAATTTATCAAATGTAGTTTTCACAAAATAGTGTAAATGTGACAATTTCCTCCATGTTGTTTATAAAACTCTGCCTCAGTGCTTTCACTCTGGCTTGCTTATCACTTAAAGGTTTGTGTACACACACACACACACACACACACACACACACACACATTAGTAGAGCTAGATTTATAATCCGCATTCTAACTTTTCTCTAAGAAGCTTTTAAAAATGTCATTTTGAATTCACTAGGGATTTGAAAACCACAATAAGTGCAACATAATCAAGAAATGAGTCTGAAATTAATTTTCCCTCACAGGCGTCACAGACGCGCTCTGGGCTGTTCCAAAAGGTAGGCAGCATAATTATAAGATACTTTCTTTTGGACGAATTTTAATGCTATCTTTTGCGCAGGAGATATGCAATCCCACAATGCATTGTGAAATGCTTTGTGAAAAAATGGGAGAGCTTTATTGATGATAATGGGAGAATTCAAGTACTGTTTTGACTGTAGACTCACTCCAAGGCTGACAGAGATGTGTCAGGGTTCAAGACATGAGGAACAGTCTCTTCTTTCTGTCTGAAATGAGTTTATTCTTCCCCGAAACAACATGACACATGAAGGACCGCGTGCTCCGCTCTGAGCACGGTGACGGCAGGAGGATTTGAGTTTTAATCGTTCTAGCATTCTATATTGCACTCAAATGGGTTTTCAGAAATGTCTCTTGGTCTGTAGCTGTATTTCCCAAAAAAATATGGAAGAACCATCTGTTGTTTTCTCCACCTCATTTTTCCGTAACACTCAGAGGAATAGGGAAGGTTGTTCTGGGTTCAGCTAAATAAACAGGAAGAGTTCAAGCGTTTCTACAAGCAGATTTCTCTCATTAAAGCTAAAGTGTGTCATTTCTGCGCCACTAGCGTCACTAAAGTAAGTTACAAAAACACAATGTTTTCAAACAGGTTTCCTTAACCCTCCCCTCCATCTTCCATTGGTTAGTCACACAGTTAGTCCCGCCCCAAACTTGTACCATTGGTAGAGACAGTTTTGCTTGGTCCAATCGGAATGCTCAAACAAACAAAGCACTGTTTTGATAGTGCCATAATCTTAGTCAGCCTAACATTGGCTTGACTTAGGATAGAAGACCGTATTGTAACATCGAAAAATGACTCACTTCAGCTTTAAAATGCCATCAGTGTTTATGTGACTTTCTATTCAGTGAGCAGGTCTCACTCTCTCTCCCACTTGTTTACTCTGTTTTTCTGTTAACTGAAAGAAGTCGCTTTAAAGTGTAACGTAAAGAAGATTTGGGGGCTGTCAGCTATGTTTGCTTCTCTCTCCTTCTCTCTGGTCCTTCAGCAATGTTTGATGAGTCATGTATTTTTTCCTTGGTGCCAGACATGACAAGACCACCCCATTTAATTCTATCTACATTTCTTAGTAAGCTACCTTGCTGTATACTGTCTACATATGCAGCTTTCTAGTCACCACGGACCCCCATAAGTGACTGATTTAGAACAATCTCCACTTTCAGGAACTCCACATAATAACTCCACACAAATCTCTCACAGGACATCTGACTCAACACTGAGTTTGATGTTAACACAGTATGTTGCTAGGCTAACATATTACAAAAATAAAAGGTTTTTTAATCTAAAAAAAAGCAATTTTATACAAAGCCTTTTTTTAGATTGAAATACCTTTTATTACTATGTTTCAAAAAATCTGCGGATAATTCTACTTTTGTTTTTGCATTCTTCTACTGGCATTCAATTTTTGCAGCAATGCATTCTGGGAATTTGTTTTCCTGGAAAGGTTAGATGTGATGCTGCTTCATAATTTGGCCAAAACTAGGTAATTTAGAACGCAGAATAATGTCGCTAATAGCACACCGTGCTTTTGTTTGCAACTAGAGAGAAAAAACACACACAATTAGCCCTTTTTAGCATGCTGATGCACTGAGTTATTAGCCATAACTTCTACCAAAGCCATTTCTCTCAATCTCTCTCACAAAACCACTCCAGTTTGAGTATAATACCATACTGAGTCATTGCTCTGGCAAATGCAATTAATGAACTCTGGATTAATTACCACAAATTTCATCACCGTCTGTCTGACTGTTTAAATATGAATAAATATGGGCCAATTATATTACTGGCCTGAGTGTTTGAAAAATAAAGTATGTTTGATAAATGGTTTTAACCTCTTAGAGAAAGCCACAGCTCATATGAGAGGAGCCCCATGCTGAGAGCTTATCGCCAGTGACTGCTGTGTTCTGAATACTGGACTTTAGCATGGGATGTTGGTTTACTGGTGTTCCCATCAGACTTTAAAACTAGCTTAACCAGAAAGTTTTTTCTGGCAAACCATCTCCACCACCAACATTAACCAGCCTGAGGCAGGAAATTCATGCTGGTGTATTCAGAACGAAGGAGAAAAAAAGAGGACAGGAGAGAGAACAGGAACCAAAGAAAAATACAACAAAGGAGAGAAGGAGAAATGAGAAATGAAGGAGAAGAGGAAAGAGGAGGAGACAACAGGAGATGAGGGGACAGAAAATAAGAGGAGGGGAGAATAGATAGAGTGAGGGATTGTGTTATGACACCGTCTGATCATGAGGAGAACTTTGAAGAAGTGAGGAGAGAAGAGGAGATGAGGCGAGATGGGAGAGGAGGAGGAGAGGGCAGAGCAGAACAGAGAAGAGAAAAGAAGATGAGATGAATAAATGTGGGCAGCAGGAAAGAGGCTGGGAATCTGTTTCACATTCAGGAAGCGTCGTAGCCATTGGGGTAAGACGCAGGAATAGAGCTGATCATAAGGGAACAGACTGGCTTGATTTGAGGCCTGATTGAGCTCTGTTTGAAGATGTGATCCATTCCAATTGTGACGAGCAGGAAAGAGAAAAAACAGATGGGAACGACAAGAGACGTACGTTCCTTTAAAAAAAGAGCGAAACTGGAGGGGATTGCCCACAAGTGGAGTCCTGCTCTCTGTTCAAATGAGAACAAAGTTCTGCAGCTATTCAGCCCAAGCAGATAAGAGAGGGATGGGATGAAAGCCAAAAGAGGACAGAAAAAAAGGACCATAATGAAGGCCAAGGTGCAGAGAGAATTCTGAATACAGGGGTGGAATATGCAACCGCTGTCAGAGAGAGAGAGGGAGAGAGAGTGTGTGTGTGTGTGTGTGAGAGAGAGAGAGAGAGAGAGGGAGTGTGAGAGAGAGGGAGGGAAGAGGGAGAAAGAGACACTGGAAGTCTCTAAGGGGTTTGTATCTTGACACCCTCTGATCATCAGCACCACTTTGGGGGGATTTAATTAATATAAGAACAAAGTAGAATGATACTCTCTCTCTCTCTCTCTCTCTCTCTCTCAAACACACACACACACACAGCCTCTAGCTCTACAGAGTCTGGGGCTCTGTGTTATTGCCTTGTATTTTTCTCTCTTTCTCTTCATGTGGTCGCCAACAGTCAGATCAGAGTAACACAATATTTCCAGCGTGCTGTGATTTGTTTTGTTTTGCTGATTTACTTCTGCCTTGTCTTGGTGCCCATCAGATCTAAAAAAAATTTTTCAGTCCCAGAAACCCAACAGTCAGCATTCGGATTTCTCCAGTACCAAACAACTTCAGTTATATAAGCTTAAATCAAATACGAATAAAAACAAAAACAAAAGAAAGACAAATAAATGTATTAAAGCAATGAGAACATATAATTACCAATGAAAATAATAGGATTTACAACAAATAATAATAACATTTTTGTTACAAAAAATGTGTAGTTTAACTAAATTCATGAGAATGACTTGATGATGTAAATGAACTATATTACTATAATTTAAATTATCAACCATAGATAGGTTATTAAGTAAAATGTTGTTGTTGTAATTATTGTTGTTAAAAATGACATACTTACAGTGTCTCCTTTCAATCTGTAACCAGGATTGTCATTTTGTTATATTTCTGCACTGTTATTTAAAGTATATTTGTCATTTTGAGTTACTTGCTCATGTTTGTTTAGTGCTACAGAAAAGCACCTCAGAAATCTAAATATAACTGAGCTGACTTTTAATTTATGATGTATCCCATTTGTTATGATCCACAAGGTCAGACTGAGCACCGACCGGACTCATAAAATGGATTTGTAATACCAACAGCAGAAGGATTTGTGAGTTCCATCTTAACAGTGTCTCAACACAGTGTGTGTGTGTGTGTGTGTGTGTGTGTGTTATAATCACTCAAGCTTGGAGCACTTCTGGTTAGTAGATTAGTTTGTGTCACATGGGGTTCCAGTTTTCCTGAGGTGCCTCTGTTGTGCTGTCTGCTTTGTTTAGTTGTGTATTTGTTTCCTTGTTTATTATAGATCTTCCAGATTGTAAAATTGTTTTGAATATAAATGCCACACAAACTCTTCAATATTCACCTCAGGCGAGGGGCAATAAAATTCATTTCATTTGGCAGAATCTGTGAGACACAGATTCTTAATCACCTAATATCATGCCACAATGAACAGATCAGAAAGTCGCAAGTCAAGACCGCACAAGATGAAAGAGATGGAAGGAGAAAGAGACAGCAAAAAGTGCATTTACAGTTAAATATGATGGAAGTAATTGGGGAGGATTTTAGCCAGACAGCAGAAGCAATCATTGGTTGTTTCTTCCTTAAATGGAAAGAGATGGAACTTTTGTTCGTCCACGAACGTCATGCCAACAGAGTTTTGCCAGCCACCGCCAGCGTCACGCCAGCCACCGTCTCTGTCATGGGACGCAACATAGAATAAACAAATTTTAAAGTCCCCTGCATTCATTTAACATGCCCAAACAAACTCCTACGCTCCAACACTGGAACTGTTTCTTTGGAACGTAGTGTCAAAGATCTCTTAAGCCAAATGAACTAGATGAAGGAGAGAAGAAGGTTAGAAATCGCACCCACACGCACAAAAGTTCAGCGTTTCAACAATTGGACCTGCAACGCGCTGGCAACCCTCGGTGTGGGATGATTTTAAAGGTCTACAGCACATTGTGGTGCAAGAGTTACGGAAAACCATGTTTCCATCCCACTTACTGACATGTTCAGCCAGAGACAGGAAGCCAAAGCCAGCGAGGGCAGAGTGGGAGAGGAATCGGTCGCATTAGCTGGCGCGACAAACTTTATCTGGCATTTTCATGCAAATTCTGCTGGCACGAATGTCTACCAATGAGCTGTGAAAGAGACTTTGAGTTTTGTTCTGCTCTGATTTGAAGTTGCGGCCAAAACACCTAATTTTGGACAAGGCAGGATTGCATGTATCCTTCGAGGAAAATGATTTCCCAGAATGCATTGTGACGAGCGCAATAAAAAAACTGGAAAAATATCTGAAAAGCACAAATTAAAATATGGCTCATTATTAAGGTAAAATGTTAAGATTCAATTTGATTTTAATATCTGATAAATGGAGAAAAAGGGTACAGCCATTTTAAGATTAAAAGGAACACAAATAGTGTCACACTAACCTGTAAACAAGCAAACACTTTATACATTCTGTTCATGCATTGATCAATTGTAATACCAAAAAACCAAAAGCTTTGTCAATAATAGGTGATATAGACTCTTTATAGATTGTTTTTAAATGAAGGAGAGCATAGAGGACAAATCTACAAGCATCATCATTTTGCAAAGAATTTACAGAAGACCTTCTCTTGAAACTTCACAAAGACATTCATTCATTCTGTGAACGTTGCCAAGTCCCCAAAGCACAATTCATCTATAACTGTAGAAGTAGGTTAAGTAAAGCCTCAGAACCACTGTTCTCAGAACTGTTGCAGTTGACCCCTCCTGTACAATTCTGACATTCCTTTTGGACAAACAAAATGCCGTCAACAATCTTTCTAGCGTACAATCAATAGCGAGCACTAAAGGAAAAATTCACACACATTCTTTCATTGTGAACAGCAGAAAGATGCATACCAGAAAAACCAGAAAAGAGTTGCCAGATCTTTTAAAAGAAATGAAGTCAAAAGCAATATATGTTTGGGTCATGATGCAATCTCTGTTTTATGTATTTGTGTACAGAAATGCTGCTGAATACTAAGGAATAATAAGACGAATTTCAGGCTAATTTCCACCATAGATCAGATGCAAAGGCTTTCTAATAAAACAACCACTTGTGTGTATATAAACTCATTTAATTTGCACAATTTACCAGGTCAAATTAGGTAGATAAACCATAACCAAATTGGTTAACATTTTATAATGGTAAAATGGCTAAGGAGCACAGAAAATGTTCACATTTTTTTTCCGTTTTAAATAACAAGCAACAATCAATTATAATACGTCTGACAGTGTTAATCAGTCTAGACTTTAAGTGGGCTTTAAATGTTACTAAATAAACTACAAAATATCTACGTAGTTTGAAAATAGTCCACACATTCATGCAAGCAGCTGAGATTTGATGAATTTTTTAAAAAACAACTTTAATAAATAAAACAACTAAGTAATACAGCTTGCAGAAAAACGTTAGAGTCTAAATAATACTGCGGTGTGTAAGAAGTAGATTGAAAAACTGCAACACAGCAAAAGTCACATTATGTCTGAAGACAATAGTTTCCTCCAGCCTTTGACCCCCTGCCTTTAAAAATTCAAAACTTCCCCAGATGTGAGTACGGAGAAAACACTGAGGGCAAAGGGAATATAAAACATTAACAAGTCGCTGTGTAAGAGGAAATCAGTACCAGGATTGCCCTTTAAAACCACATTTCGTGTATTTACTTTGCTTTTCTTTTACAACCCTTTATTCTAATGACTGTTATGTGCTTTTCAGAGTGCCTCTGTTAGCATAACTCTTTATTATTAGACAAAAGGAAGCCATATAAATGGGCGAATACCGAAGCCAGGCACAAGCACTCGTTGCCAGACCAAGACAATGAGGAACGAGGCTGTGCATCCATTTGGCCACAGAACCAACACATAAAAACAGCTTTAAAGAGGGAGATTGGCGGTGGGATGAAAGGGAAGCATGAATAGTGGGATAAATATATATATTTAACATGTAAAATGGACAAAAAGACTGCATAAAAAAATAATGGAAAAATAAAATGAAAAAATCAGGAAAACGGATCTGGTTGTATATACATTGGAGCTACATTGTGAACGAGTTGGGAGCTTGTGATATGAGAATATGACATTTATTTGACATATTTGTAATAATACAGAAAAATGTGGAGGATGGAAATTTGCAAACCTAGTAGAGGAGGAATCATTTATGAAATATAATAAACATAACTTGTAGATGTTTGGGATCAACTCAGGACATTGAGTTGAGTTGTAGAGCAGTAATGTTAACCTCTATCATACTGCCACAACAGTTGCAGGAATGTCTTCACAGATATGAATTTTGACTAAATATGGTTTTTGGCGATGTAAGCAGGCTCTTCCATGCTAAACCCACCATTATTCACCATCTTTGTCCACTTCACACAACAGATCTGGGCAAGTAGCGTTCTCCTGGCGTTCACCGAACCTGAATTCATGCGAGACTGCTAGACAGAAAAGCACACTTGAGATAACGGCTTCCAATGTCCGATGGTGGTGAGCTGTATTGGCACTGGACGGCTATTTCACAGAGCCCAAAATCCTAAGCAGCGATTGGTCCATTTTGTTTGCCAGCGTGGCCTATCACTTCACATCTGTTGTCGCTTCTGCATGTTTCCAATCCACAATGACAGCACTTACAGCTGACCTGGGCGACACACGCTGGCCATAAATTTAGCTAAATTATTTGTTGGAGAAGTGGCATGTTCTGATGGTGAAAGTCACAAAGCTTGTCTGTACAGGCTATTGGACCGGCATTGGGACAGTCTATTGCACTAATTAGAAAAAGTGCTCATTTGGTACTGGCACATCGTGAAACAGACCGATAAATAATATCCAGTACAACCAGAAACATTTCAACAGCCAACGCGTCTGTCTCCGGATCTGAATGCACCAATCAGAAACTGAGGAGTAAACAGAAATCATACAGCCACACTTTCTACGTAATTCTACAACATTCCAACAGATATTTTAAATAGAGACGCATAGATGTGTTAATCAGTTGTACGCCACATACTGTTTATCACTACAGATGGTAGTTTAAAAAAAATTCTCACTGTTGTTACATCGTGTGTAGCGTGTGTAGATGGGACCTAGCGCTAGATTGCAATGGCTACTGGGAATTTGGTGCAATGACACAAAGATCTATATCACAGCCCTGAGCTATATGTCAAAGATAAAAATAGATTTTTACGGAGAAAATTACCAGCCGTTAAATTAACACCAACAGTGTTCAACATGCAACAAGGCTTATAAAAGTTTAAAAATAGTGATTATTTATTTTTACTGTTTTACTTTATTTTAATTGTGTATTATATCTTATAATTATACCTTATTATATCTCTACACACACACACACACACACACATTAAAGTGTATGTATGAATAGATTAACAGCACTACTGTCTTGGGGGGAATATTGATAACAGACCAGAACAGCTGTGAGGTGAGAGAACAGGTACACCTGAGGGCTTTGCCTATACCTGTTGGAGGTCTCACCTGCAGAAACTGTACTGTACAAAATTACACCCTCAAACTAAGACCCACCAGCAGATGTTTCCTGATTTATTTTCATGTGTGGTTTTACTCCTGAATGGAATTTAAATCCTTATATTCTTATTAGAAAAACAGTTTATTAAACGTCAGATCCCATCGTAACAAACAGCACTTATGAGATCTCATTAATATCCCAGTTTCTTATCCTAGAAACTTCTGCTCCAATCTTCTGCTCCTCAGACCCTGTTCACACCTGGCATTAACATCTGTCTCGGATAAGCCAATCAAATCGAAGGCGTCTTAAATGCATCTTGTGTAAAACGCCTGATGTTTTGTGATTTTGATAGGATGTTCAAAATTCCAGATTATCCAGGCTATGGTGTTTTACATGAATTTTTACTTCCAGCTTTGTATGTTTATCATTAGTCAACAATTGTATTAATTGTGTGTTTATTTAATAAATATATTAAAAGAAATAAATAGAGATATTAAAAGATGTATATAAACTGTAACTTAAGAACTCCATTATGTCTCCTGAGCTTTAAAAGAGCAACTTCTGAGACACCATTACACCCAGGTATGAAGCGTGAAAAATTTCCATAGAAAATCTCCATCTTTAAAGCTGTTCTTAAAATAATGACTATTCAGTCTTCGTTTGACCAGTATTAGGGCTGAGTTAATGTCCGCCTTTTCTTTAAAATGTCGAACATAAACTTTTACAACCTCTTTATCGTGGGCAGGGGCAGGCAGTCCAGTTTATGCGTTCAACAAAATTTGATCAAGTGTATATTTGTAGACCCTTCAAAGTAAGTCATGAGTCTTTACAACATATTCTAGAATCTACTTTAAAACTTATTTACAGCCTCATAACACCATACACAACAAAGCAATTGCATTGTAACTCTCATATGACTCCCTTACCAAGCTGGTTTTTACCGGTCTGGTTTGATGGACCATCATAACAAGATGAAACCACCAAGACTAGCAAACTACCTTTGATCACAGTTAACTTCTGCAAGTCACCCACACTGCAACTTTTAACTGCTCTCTTCCATCTGCTCTAAGTGACTGAGGTTAACTCAGTGTAAACCAATTAAACCAGCCAAAGTGCTTAAGTAGCAACCAAACGTAAAACTGACTGTCAAACTATCAGCTGTAGCTCACTTCTCTCAAGTTCTGTAGTGACAAACAGACGTGATAAATGACACACAGGTGGAGAGCCATTTGGCGGAGTGCAATGCCACAAAATCTGATATCCAGGTTTTAAACCTCACAGTGATTTACTTATTTTGCCTTGTTAATTAGGAAAACGCGCACACACACATACACACACACAGTGTCTTCTGTATAAATCAGAAAGTTTCTTAGGTTTGTAATATTCTCATCTGTGATAATTTATAAAGATTATTTGTCTGTTCCCATATTTTTTAAGACCCTCGTCATTAAGCTTGTCCGGTTTTTATTTGGGGTCGCGTACAAGCGTAATCACAGTAACAAACGATCGGCTAGACGCTCGATAATTTCTCAGTTATTTATGAGTTCATTACAACCATCTTCACCTGTATCCAATAAACGTATGCGTCTGCGTGAGCTTATAAACATGAAATATCATGTCATGGTCAACCGTATATTAATTAATCGCCGTACAGCAAATGTGATTGCGTCATATAATCACTGCTGTGGTGGTAAAAAGTGGGGCGATCGAAGACGATGAGAGAGAGTGAGAGCTTCCAAACAGTTTTTAATTTGTGTGTGTGCGTTTCTATTTTAAATGACGTTATGCTTGTCTGTAATATGTTTAAATAAGTGAGACAGGGAGGCTGCAAAACTCGATATTGTGATTTGGCCCAGGAAATAATATTGTACAGCTGTAATTGCCACCCACAGAAACAGTCAGCCATTCATTTATTACACATATTAATGTTTCAATTGATGGCCAGTAGCGAGTAAACGTTGTATTAACATTAAATTAATCATGTTAAGGAATACCTCATCTGATTGGTTCAGTGCTACAAATGTAATCCAAACAGAAAAAGTTTGTTTCTCCAATTTAATATTGGTTTACTTTGTTATTAGGAACTATAAACAGTAACCAGTATCTCAAATAAATAAATTCTAAACAGGCTAAACAGGCCCAGATTGTTCTCTCTCAGTTTTGATATCTTAAAGTCAACCTTTGTGTTTGGATGAAACTCAAAACATTTACATTGCTAACATAATTCTCTACCAGCTGCAGGAACATGATTATTAATTATTATGAACAATAATCATCATTAATAATTGTATATTGTGAATATTAATAATAATTATTAAGTGTTATCAACCCAGACAAACCATCACTACATCAAAAAATGCTGATATATTGTCTCCGCTTTATCCAACATTGAAAGAAATGTTTCAAAAACGTCTTGAAAATATTTTAATTTACACAATGTATGTTTATGATCAAATACAATCAGAACACAAACGTTTTTGGAATGTTTATGTTTTTAAAGGCTAACAGAGCTTGTGTACTTAGTTTAATAGCGAAACTGTGCCAACAACAGGCAATTCACTATGTCTGCCAAACATTTCACTTAAATAAATTGTGGCTGTGTACATTATCCCAACCTTGTGAATGGAAGGGACTGTTTGAATGGGCGCACAAGACATAAATCTCTCACTCATTCAAAAACTGTTAAACTCAATGGAACAAAGTGTGGCTCACAGCAGGCCAGTTTTTACTTCAATACAAATTCAATATCAATAACTTAAAAAACTGTACAAATAATAAATCTTTTTTCCTGTAGCTCAGTTAATAGAATATTGGGCAAGCAACTGCAAGGTTAAGGGTTCGATTCTCAGGGAACACATTAATAATAAGTCACTTTGAATAAACATGTTTTCAAAATGTAGAAAATGTAATGGTACTGTTTTGGTATAGAGTCAACAAATCAGAACAGCAAATTCTTTTAAAGATGTATATATAAAAAGGCAATACTTACATATATTTATAAAACAGTTTGTGTATATATTTTATAAATATTGTAAGTTATTGGCAAACATTTTGCATTCCATTTTACCTAAATGATTTTGGCAAATTTAGCACCCAGATTATGAAACTAACAACATTACAATCATCAAAGCAACTCCAACACTTTGTTGTATTTATTGTGTACAAACTTCCTGACATCTAGAATAAAGTAGCTACGATAAAAACCACGACCTACTCGTGCAAAACGTTTTACAACCCAGTCGTGCCAGATGGAATCTATTTCAGAGTGCGATACCTTTAAACATTACACCTTAAAAACGTCTTTTCCATAAAGATCTGCTGTTGAGTGGCATCTACGCATCAGGCTTTGAAGGCATGGTGTTTATTTAGAGATGTTCAAAGTCTGTTACACTTTCAGATCTGACATTTTGACTTTCCCCATCATTTCTCAAGCATCAGACAGAGACACAAAACCACAGATAGAGAAAAGAGTCTAAATCAAAGTCAGAAATCTCCACCCACCCGTTATCACCCGTGTGGGTGGAGTACACACGCACACACTCACACGCTCGTGCTGGGGCTGCCAGTCTCCGGGGTGGGAACTTATAATTCTGTTTAATCAAATGCCAAAAAACTCTGACTTGGAGAGAATGAGGAGGTGAGAGAGAGAGTCGTGCAGGGGAAACAGAGAGAGACAGACGGTTAATATATGTTTGCATGCCCACAAGGCAGTAAACTGCCAGATCTGAGGTCAATACACTGAACAGTAGGTGAATTTATTGCATATTCCCACTATAAACTAGATTTTCTACACACACACACACACACGCATTACATAGAATTGAATGTCACTGAGTGTTTGCAACGGTCTCAAGAAGATCAAGAATATATGTTTAACTTCTAAATACTCTTTAACACTTTAATGTCTAATAATAATTTTTAACAACTGCAGTAAGTGGACCATCTGAAGTGTACGGCGTGTTAATCTAGTGTTGCCATTCTTGCTTGGCGTTCAACACATTTTAAAATAGAGGCGCTGGAAAAGGTTATTTGCAGCGATGATAGAAGAACCATGCTTGGTTCTTTAAAGACCCTTTTAGGCAAAGGTTCTTATCCATTTTAAATACCTTTAATCAGTAGAACATTTTCCACTACAAAGAACCTTTATCCAACAGAAAGTTTCTGTGAAAAGGTTCTGTCTCCTATAAGGAACCCCCAAAAAGAACCTGGGGCAACAAGTGCAAATCCTAATTTGCACTTGTGGGGCACCAGAAACAATTACACTCAAAGTTAGGCCACAGCAAACATGCTCAGTGTTAAAGCCCTTTAACCTGTAAGACTAGCCTAACCAGAATTACCATAACAACATGGCTATTTTGGTCCACTAGGTGAAAGTCAGTGCTGACCAGCATAATACCAGGACATCTAGTTACAACTTCCTCAACTTTAACTTCCTCAAGAAACTGACCGTTATCTGCCCCCCTGCACATCACAGTGGATATCAGTGTGTGCTAAATGACAAAATCCACAAAGCACACAAGCGGCCTGACAGTGATCTCCAAAAGCCCTTCAAACGCAGCAGTACAGCTGAGAGGTGCTATCTGCCCCATCATTAAGACAGCCAAATCATGACTATGCAAATTCTGTGCTTATTAAGAAGTTTCAAGAGAAATGAGACATTAAACTTAGATTCTGTCTTTAAGCAACTGTCATGAACTTTTGGTTGTATTGTGCGTTGGATAAGAATTTGTGGTGGTTGCTTGTGCAAGTCGTTCTCTAATACAGACATTCATTAATTTACATGAATCAAGGGGTTTGTTGAAGGTAGATCAACAATTATAATTTATACAATTATATATGATTATATCCCTGTGCATAACAAAATGGGCAAAAATAAATAATTTTTGACTTGCATTAAAGGACTAAGACATAATTGACATAAAATGAGAATTTAGCATATAAATTCAACAGATTTAAGCTCTCTAACTTTACAGTAAGCAACAGGCCAGAATAATCCATTAGCACCACGCTAGCAACCACCAAGAACATTGTAGCACAAAAGCAGCACATTATCTATGAGCATTTTGTTTAAAAAAATAAGCTTCTTTTTCTTGCCATATTCATCCTACATTCGTGCAATTTTGCCAACATTGCCCTCAAACTAGTTTAAGTTTACCAACACAGTTTTTCTTTGGCTGTAGTTACACTCTGACTCAGCAGGAAAGATGTGCATTTGCATTTTTTTCTGTTTAAGTCTTTGGCTGAGATGATGTTGAAAAATTCACTTTTTGCCAAGTGATGGATGATATGTTTATGTCGGAAAACAGCGGGATTGATAAAACACGTTGTTTTGTAACGCAAACATGGAAATGAGCTTCGTCTGCAGGAATGAAAGCTTTTCATTAATCTCTCCTCCTTTGGTTTCCTCTGACCCCAAAAAATAATTTTTAAAACGTCTGCTAATGCTAATGTCACAAGTACCTGCCAAAAGCTCGTTCCAGGTACTCCCACCTCTTTTGCTGATAACTTCCCATCTCTTCTCTTTTGGCTGGTGTTTAATAAACCTCTCATTGGTTCTACATGTTTTCTGTTGGCTTAAAGCACCTGCAGTACAGCCCTTTCCAAAGCAAATGTGCATGTATCTGAGGGAGAGATGGTGTAAAGGAGAGGGACACAAATACCACTTAACTTAATTACTACCGTCCGTGGGAATTCAAAATCCGTGGCCAGAGCCAAATTCTGAGAATCTAAAAGAGGTTTCGCATTAGAGTCGGTAAAGCATGAGGCTTTTGCCGAGAACACATTCGGCTTGTCGAAACTAGTTTTTCCCTCAGGGCTCTTGGAGGAACACAGTGAAACACATCTACGCACAAAATGAATAAGATGTTTCAAATGAGTTTCACTCCCTTTTGTGGCATTCAGTGTTTTGTTGGCCGGTACCAAGAGGCTCTTGAGAGCAGATAAATGTAACCATGTCTGTTTCTGTGGTGGTTTGAGACCACAGATGCATGTTTGGCAACCGAACACTCTAATTTTGAGACTAAAAGCAGCACTGCTTTCAGGCGGCAGAGGAGCGTATTATCCAGTATCTGAGAGCACTCCTCTACCTCCACACACACACACAACAAAACAGACAGTGAGCCATTGGTAAGACTTTAGCTCTACAACCACAAATCCATATGTAGGGTCACAGTCTGTCAGCCAAGGTTGAAATTGCAATTAAACAGTAAGTTACAACCCGAATTTCTTTGATTTGTCTGAGGTTTTAGCTTTGTGGTAACCTTGAAGGAACATTTTGCGATAACCTTGCCAGCCACTTTGGACCACCCTGTGGGACAATCTGGGCTGAACTTAGCAAAATTAGTTTCAAGTCGTGGTTACTCCACAATTTCTAAGTTAACACAAAGGGTACAGAGACTCCAGACATGCCATTTATCAACAAATAAGAAACCGTGAAAAGCAAAAAACCTATTTAGTAAATACCACAGCGGAAAAAGAAAAGAAACACTGTTTCTCCTTGACAAGACACACGTAGCTGAATAATTCAAAGGTTTGTGAGAACTGAGGCACTACCAGACTGTCAGCATTGATTAAACACTAGATAACAGAAATGTACATGCATAACGGACATGCCTGCATACAATTTATTCCAAAACTTGACAACCACAAAGACTTTGAAGGACAGGGAAAGGTTTTGATTGTTAACTAACCAGCTACCATTAGTTACCCGCTAATCACTCCTCGGTTGTCAAAAGCTAGGCGTGAATCTCAACGTTGTTTGCATTACAAACTAACCTTCACCTCAGCACATTTCAAAAATGAAGAGATATGGGGAGTGACGCTCAAGCGAGATGCTCAGTTCTCATGTGGTTAACATCTGATGCAAATATTACTATGATAATCCACGTACGGATCAAATCCACCCAGGGATTAGGAAACGTCTCCATAGTGGCCAGACCCCTGGGACATAAGAGCAGAGAAACTCAATGAGATATGTACACAAATACACATCCATATTGACACACATTCAGATGTCCACGTACATATTTCATGAAGAACATGCTGTATTTGTCCTTCTCATGCCCCATAAATGATACATGAGATCTCGGTGCTCACTAATCAGAGCCCAACTTTCATACATATTCATAACAGCAGAATTTACATGATCTGGAGCCACATACACAAAAATGTTGTTGTGTATAGACATGAGCGTTCGCTTGTAAACAATTCCCCCACCGTGGTTCCTCAGCACACAGGAACAGTTGTCAGAACGTTCTCTAAAAGTTATCAAAAATATTCTTGAGTGTTAGTGGAATGTTTAAAAAAAAGACAAAATTAATAAAATGTTTGAGCAACATTCTTATAACCAAAAAACCTCTTAAATATTAAAAATGCCTTTAATGTTTTTGTTATTCACTGTAAATGTTAGGAAAACATTTTTACAACCCAATTTGTTAGCTGGCTCTACAGAAGGGCGGATAAGATCCACACATGTAGTTTGGCAGTTGAATGGAGGGAATAATCAGATGAGAAGATCCATTAATCTGACAGTGATAGTCCTCATGCTGGAGACTCCAACACTCTCTCAGGCTTTCTGCGTTTCAACAACTTGACACAAGTCTGTTATTGCTCTGACAGGAAGACTTAAAGCTGCAATCTGTAACTTTTTGGGGCTGTTAATCAGTGTTCAAAGCGATCCTACCTTGTTTTTCAAAGCAACTTGCGGTTTTATGTTTCAAACAGAGGTGGCGACAGAGAGCCAAAGTTATGGATTGCAGCTTTAACTCAAAATGTTACTCAAATTTAGACAACGGGGACCTTAAAACACTATATTATACCATGCAATACAAGTGTAGAGAAATAAGAAAACATACCATATTACAAGACAGTTTAAAAACAATAAAAAATATAATTTAACTTGTCACCAGTGAACAAAGTGTTGCAACGCTGTGTGAGAGAACATGCCAAGGCACTGATGTAGATTTATATGTTTTTTATGTTGTTTTGTTTTTAACGTTCTGGACTGATTTAAGGTAACGTGTGCTATTTATGTCACTAGCTTTAGCAAACAACATAGCGAAAAAATATTATTTGCTTTTCCAGTAAAAATATCTAAACATCTTTAAAACAGGATTTACTTGAAAAAATACTTCAGATATAAAGACCTGTTTTTAGAGAATAGATCACAAATAAAGATTTGAGTTTTTTTTATCCTCTTTGGTAACCGTTTGTTTTTGTATTAAGCATAAATCTAACAGAAATCTGAGAGGTTAAAACAAGAAAAAAGCAATTTACCACTGGAGTAAAAAATACTTGTTTTAAAATATATTTGCTGAAAATAATTCTTGTTATCTTACACATATGCTACAGAACTAACAGATCTTGTTGCTTAGATATTGTTACACGAAAACGAAACAAAATTACTGATTAAGAAAGTGAGTCCAGCACAGTGTAATACTGCTGCAACATCTATAAACACTGAAGAAAAAGAGTGAAAGAGTGAAAAAGAGAGAAAATAGAGGAACAGAGAGAAAAACATATTTCATTAGCCAGGTCAGGCTGTAGCGCTGCTCTCTCAGTCTCTGTCATGTCCACACGGGCCGCCTCAGGCAACGGCACAATTGCACATTCATTTGATATCTGAGAGCCGCTTCCTCAAAATCATTCGTTTCCAACAAACTCTCACTCGTTCCCACCACACGACAGAGTCCACCTGTGGCATCCGTTACACACGCAAACGCACGGACGAACCCGCACACCCGACCGCCGGGAGATTGCTTGCTGCGGCGCAATGCATGTTTCCCAGAATGCACTGGGGCATCTGTAACCACAGCCACAATTTAATGTTTCATTTCCTTTCCCCTCCCTTCCAATCTCCACCTCTACATCTCTTCTACTTCTGTTTCCCACATGTCCTGCTATCTCCTGCAGCACTTTTGTTTTTTTGTCGTTGTCTGACAAGTTTTCTCATATAGCCGAGCGTTATCGCCGCATCATACACAGATACAAAGAAAGGCAAGGGGGCGGATGGTAAGACAGAAGACAGAGAGAATGCAATAAAAAGAAATGGGGAAAAGCAGTGAAAAAGTAAATCGAAACATCTACGGTAAACAATCGTATGTGATTACTTCAATATGGCAACATCTGCTCAACTAAAAGTTAAATAAATAAAACTATTACGTTTATCTAATAGTGATTTGAGTTCTGAAATAAAACTCCATGTATCTGTACATGACAGACAAAAGACCATGAATGTATAATAGAAATGTTCCCAAAACTGTTATTATTCTGCTCTATTGTCTTATTGTCTTTATCTCTACTTATTTCCCCCTCGGTGTCTGTCTGTCTTTCTTCTCCAGCGTTTAAGGTGTCAGTCTGTTGTTTGACCTCAGTTATAAGAGCCATAACATCTGTGATGTATAACATCATCTCATGTTATGCATCAGTATACTGACACCACAGACAGCGCTCACATGAACACGCAGAAGCACACACACACACACACACACACACGCACTAGAACTTAATCAAACCTCAGTGTCTGAGTGTCATGACAACCAAAACAACTGTACACAGTACTAAAGTTCAGTACTAAACTATAAAATTAACTGGAAAACACCACTCACACAAGAACAGACATCAGAGATAGAGGTATTATGTCACATAACATATGTTACTTGACATGCCAAACATAAATACTCAGCCGTGCACATACACTGACATGTGGCAGACATCTTTCCTGTAATTTCCTGTCATCTCTCCTCTGGCATGATAAAATGCTTTAAAAATGCATAAAAACAAACTGCGTGTGTGTGTGTGTGTGTGTGTGTGTACATGTTTTGCTATATTTGTATATTAGGTTTAATTTGTATTATTAATTTAACAGGTTATTAAAATGATCTTGCAGTAACATTAATAGAAAACATTTTCTCAACATTTACATGATGTTCCGAAAACATAAGCATAAAAACATTATTCTTAAATTGTTAAAAAAATTAAAACATTCTTATAATGTTAATACAGTATCTAAAAATACAGACATTCCTATAACATAAAAAAATTGTTCGCCAAGATGCTGTTCGCTAGCAAAACTTAGCGAACCTTTAAGAAATCTGTGCTAGCTGAAGAACAGCAGGGGGTTGCTTGAGCTCACCAGCGTTCAAAACACAACATCCTCTTTCCAGCAGGGCCAGTTAACACTTAACATTACACAGGTGGGTCAGAGCGACAAAGTGAGAGCGCAAGAGAGGATAAGAGAGGAACAGAGTATAATCCAGGCTTTTATGATGATTTTAAGAAAGGTCACCAGGAGAGCACAGAAGGACCTCGCTGCCGGTCCCAGCACACGCTCACACAAAGGCATGATAATTAAAGCATGTTTTAAAGTCTGCTGCTCTCCCCACATGTGGGCTGCTATGTTTGCATCTTCCCTCTTCTCTGTGTGGGATTGATGAAGCTCCCCTGAGCGACTAGTGATGTCTGTTTTTGTGGCACAGTGGGAAGCGTTATGTGGGCTTGGAACAGTGTGACTCAGAGTGTGTGTGTGTGTGTGTGTGTGTCTACGCTAGTGAAAAGAACAGTGGGGAGCAGAATGTCACTGTAATTATAATTTCAAATGATGCTCTGTTGATCAGAGTTTGATACAGAGGAAGAAATAAAAAAGATCCCTCAGTGTGTTTGTGTACACACACAAACACACAGCTCCAAAGACACACACAGACCCAAAGACACACACACACAGGCCCAAAGACACATAAACACACACACACACTAGAGACAAACAGACGTTTTAATGCACAGAAGGTTGTTAACTATAAGAAAGCTTTTCCATGCAGATCAGGGTGTCTCGCCCTCCTGTGCAAAACTAATCCAAAACTATTGAAATGATTATGTAATTTTCTTTTTCTACATATGGTCAGAGAAAGGAGATGTTTAACCCAAATGTGGGACACAGCTAAATATTATTCTGCCAATAATTAAAAATATCACTGTTTGAAATGGGGAATACAGAAAATAAATGTTTTTTTAAATAATTACTAGTGTGCTTGGTTAATAATAACCTGATTTATGCCACTATATATATCACAGAAGACATTTCTGTGTGTATGTGGTGTGTGTCCTCAAACACAACACGCAGTAAGAGGCTCATACTGAAACGAGTTGACTTGAGGCAAACACTCTGGAATAAGCAAGAAATTGCTCACAGATTCATTACAGGGGTCTGCAGCGTTAGTTTGCTCTCCCTGCCAGAGCGAGAAGATGAAAATGGAACAAGATGGAACTACGGCACAATGGGAAAAAAGAAAACTAAATTACTCTCTCTCACACTCACATGCACTAAAAAGCGCTACACAAAGGTACAAAGACACAGTATTTGATTCAAAGGCACTGAACAAAGATTTCGCCACTCTTCAGTTTATGAATATTTGGGCCGAATCTTAAAAATAATGCCTCCATCCAAGAATAGAACTGTAAAACTGAGGCAACGCAAGCACTTCAAAGTCACATAAAAACACCCATTACGATAAAAAACTCACTCCACGGCTAATCAACACAGAAGGGCACATGCAAGTTTTCACTGTTCGGCATATTAAACATAAATTAATAAATAAATCCACACTGGAAAAGACCAAAAGCTGACAGAAAGTGGTAAATCTTGTGCAAAACATTCAGCTTTGGTGCTGAGGTGGACAATGAAGGTTTAAATCTGATCATGTCACTTTTCTCTCCCCTACAATTTCCATTTCTCACTCCACTAAAACAAATAAATATAATTACAAGTTAAATCTGTAAATTTCAGTTTTAAACATACATAACAGTCGAAGAATGATAAATTAAGAAAAAATATGATTCAAACTGTTTCAGTCTAATCTGTGAATTAATTCTGAGTTTCTGCGTTTGCACATCAAGCTCATCCACTTGATGATGTTTTAAATGGAAGTATCAGAAAGTTTTAAAAGAACAACAGAAAACAAAAACCAGGAAACCAAATAATAACTGAAGAGGAGCGGTAGAGGGAACAGAGGTGACTCACAGTCCTTGAGAGAACAAGACTTTCAGTTTACCAGAATGTTTATACTTCGAAAAAACCTTGAACCAGAGCAGAAAAATTCTCCATTAAAAGAAACTATTTTCTTCCTGGACACCGGAAGATATATTTCTCTTATTTGTGGATACACCAGTATTAGAGCAACCCTATTAATCCAACACAGACACATGTGCTACTATCAGTGCAGACATCTCTGGTCAGGGTGTTATATTGGCCTGGGTGGACCAAGACTAAGGTTCTTCAGTGAAAGTCAAGGGGTCGTATGGGACTGGGAGCTCAGAATTGGCCGGTGATATCATCTGTGAGGTTTCCATGGAAACAAATGACCTTTACGACATAATATTCCTGTAATTACCATTGGTTGCGACATCTGAGGGGGCATTCAGGGATAGGTTGGAACAAAAGGTTGTGATCCAACATGTCCTCAATTATCTGTAGACAGAAAGCACAATAATGAGTTACAGGATGTTGTTTCAAAACACAATTCCACCCCAGAATGCTCATTTTTAAGATGGCTTTTTAATTAAAACACTGCAGCCACATGTATTTTTATGTTGCGTGTTTGTTTTTATTGAGTGTGCACTCGATGTGCCTGTGTATTTTTGTGTCAGAAAGCCACAGGGAAAACTTGCTGAGAAAACGGTTCGATCTCGCCTGTAGCTAGCAGCCAAAAACCATGTGGATCTCGCCCATCGTTCTATTTCTTACTGCCATGGGGGAAAACAGAGAGGAAGGGTTATGTAAATAATAGAAAAGGGTAATGGGCCTTTAAATACATTATTGAACTACAGGTGTCTGTGAGAACACACACGCAGAAGCGCAGATAAGGACACACATGCATGCACACACACACATTTTCTCAGGCCTTTTGAGTCTGTAGCCCAAAGCTACTCAGATCTCCAATATCTCTTTATTGTGCTGTTCATTCTTCTATCTGAATGCATTTCTGAGCAGCTCTGTCTTCAAACAGTCCATTTCCCACAAACAGTCTGTGTATAGATAACAATAATTTTAATATCCTCCATTGTTCTCTCAGACAGTACAAAGCGAGGGGGTGCCACATAGCAGGTTCAAATGCAAGTAACATATAATAAACACATAAAAGATTTAATTAGATGCCTCAATAAATGAATGTTGAAATACTTTTAAAATTTAACCTCATGTCTTAAGTCACATTTGCACCTATTTAAAGATTTTAAGACAACTCACGCCAGGTGTGATCTCACTAACAGCAAACCGTTTTCACATACCACTATTTTAAATGTTGAAAATGTTTTTTAGAAAACATTTTTAGAAAGTTCCACTAACTGCTTAGCATACTAACGTTAAAAAACATTCTGTTTACATTACTCCACAAACGTTTTGAACTAAAATAACTGTTAGGCAACATTGAGAAAGCGTTCTCTATTAGTCATGACAGTAATTTTATAATTACTATTTGTTGTATGAAAAAAACATTCCTGAAGCACCGCTGGTTAAGCATTGTGCTTACAATTCCATGATTATGGGTTTAATTCCCAGGAGACATACTAAAGAAATTGTTATAAAATACTGGAAGTTTCCCACAAGAATTGTTTTTAATTCCATATGTTTAGAACAATACCAGTAGGAAATTGTAGGCTACTGTTGCTTTAACTACTGTAATATCCACCATGTTTCATGGAAACACCTGTTATGTCAAGTAGTTTAGTGTTGATACGTTTTCTGCAGGACCTGTAGTGCAGCTTTCATTTGTGGCCCGTGTACGACCTTGACTTTTCACCGAGGTAAAAGAGAGACTTTCTAAGCAGCCCTGTTCAACACATCCTCAGACTTTACCTCATCCCTCAGGAAGCTGAGAAATTGTTTTTTCATGTTTCTCCTGTTTTCCACATCTTTCCTCTTCTCACTTCCACTCACTTTCCTCCTTCAATTAATCCCAGCGAGACCGCTGAGAGACGAGAGAGAAGGAAAGAAACGGAGGAGAAACAACAAATGACGAACTTCCTGCTTGTTAGCATTCAAGTGGCTATTAGGTCAACTCACTCAATCTCTCTAATGAACTTATCAGACTAGATGACTCCCCAGTACGCCCACCATTACGCTGACTGACGCGGTGGGCTGCATATAGACGCTGAAGGCGTGCGATTGGTCCAAATGAAGTATGGGTGATATAAAACAGAGATTTGTTTACTGTTTGGCTCAAAGTCCATTCAGATACTTTGTTTTCATATTTAAAGCAGAACTCCTTCTAATGGAAGTTAATTAGGTTCAAATAATCGATTCTCTCATAATTACCCATGAATCATAGCAAAAGATGAGAATGGATACAGTAAAAAGTGAGCAAATGACTTAAAGCCTGACCATTTGTTTCACTCTAGTGCATCATTACTGCACTGTGAGCAGAACAAACCATTCTACCCTCTGTCTATTTGTCTCCATCACTATTATTTCTTACTTATTGGATAAAGTTTGACAGTAAACAGTGCCGTATTAGGATGGATTTCGGTGAGAAGGTGGTTCCAGGAGCCTCTGTAGGGAAACTGAAGCAAAAGTCGTCGATTTACAGCCTCTCCAGCTAAAAACTCTAGATTGAAAGAACGTTTCCCTGTTTCCATTAAGTTCCATTAAAAACATTCTTAAAATTGTTTCTCTGGAATGTATAGGAACATTCAAAACATCAAGTTTCATAGATTTATTTTGTTCATTTCTGTAACTAAATGTCTCACTAACCACCAGCATAATGTTTTTGATCTATAATAAATGGTTAAAAAGTGTTCCACAAATGTTACTGCAAGAATGTTTTTCAGAACGCTAGCCAACATTCTAGGAACATTTTATGCTTGTTCCTTTTTTGTTTTGGCTTGTGTTTTAGCCTCATGTCTCTAGGTATAGTGGAGAAGATGATGTCAGCTTTTTGGAGGTGGGGCTATTTCTCTGGCTCTGCGGTTTCGAGGGCCGTTTTAGCAGGACACAACCAAACGCTTATTACTCAGGGGCATAGATTATGACAGGCCAATCTCTGTGAAAAATAACAACAAGCCATCATACTCAGGCTGGGGAGAAATGTTTTAAAAGGATGAGGCTGGGAGGAGAGAGAGAAACAGGTGAGGAAATAAAAACAAAAGTGGAAGAGGAATTTAAGAATGAGTAGTGGGGAACAGCGGAGAACAGAACGAGGTCAAACTGAGAAAAAAAGAAACGGGAGAAGGAGTGAGGAAGTGATGAGTCTGTGGGAAACAGAGAGAGACAGAAAGAATAATTATATAGAGTGTATTTAAGTAAATATATATGCATCTTCAACACACACACACACACACACACACACCAGTCATATGGATTAATAGCATATAAATGGCAACACAATTTTCATTTTGAGCAAACTTACTCTAAATGGAAAGCTAAAAATATTTTGAACTTATTTGTGCTGAACTAAATCATGCTAAACACACATTAATTCCATGAATGTTCTCCTGCACACACATTACCTCTCTCTCTCTCACACACACACACTACCTCTCTCTCTCTCTCTCTCTCTCTTTCTATCTCTCACTCACCCACAATCACACACTATAATCAGCAGCCTCACATTAAACCTGGACCAATGACTTTATCTTCATTTACGCAGTGGGGAGCCCACAGCAGGAAAACTGTGTGTGTGTGT